>CABFPE010000250.1:168176-182342 GCA_900660155.1 Hofstenia miamia
TATATATATATATATATATATATAATATATATATATATATATATATATATATATAAATAGATCCAAATTGGATAACAAATAATCAATTAATATCATTTTTCAAGTGGGCATTTGAGTGTTGATTATTATTAAATTATAAATAGCACGTACTTCTTTGAACTTTGAATGAATTTTGTCCATAAAAATTATAATATTTGATGTAAAAGCTACCTATTATGTTTAGTGAATAGGTATTGCTAGGAATATCTGAAATTTCATTGCATTTAAACAATATATACTCTACAAGAAATTTCATATTTGGATTACAAGTAATATTAAAGAATTAATTTTCTAAAAAATTTGTAGGTTATTTAATTTCATCCATAATGATTTAAAAAAAGAAAGATCTGCATCAATTTTTTTACATATTGGATTTAAAACTTTTATTAGAATTAGCATAAAGCCAGCATTTCTACTTTCCCTATTCTTAATAAAAATTTCTGGAGTCTTGATTAAACAAATTTGGATTGATATCATTGTTCAGCCAAGTTTCTGTTATAGAAAAAATTAAATTTGAGCAAAATTGAGTTTCTATTTTTAAAAAATGAGTTGTATTTGAATACAGAATTTTGGTGTTTAGATAAATATCTTAAAAATGTTCTTAAATTGATTCTGTAAATTCTCAAGTCTACATTCATCAAAATTTAATTCTATATGATGCTAGGACCATTAATGTATGCTTAAAAATCTAAAATTCAAATTCATTTTTACAGTAAAGTCTATTAGATTTTTAGATAAAACAAAGTATTTTTAGATTCTCTAAGATCTGTAGATTATGAATTCAAGTTATATGGGTGCCCAAAATACTCACTCAATTTTTTGTAAATTTTGTAAAATTACATATGTTAAAAACAATGAAAATTCAGACTTATTAGTTCAGTTTTGAATTTTCAAGGTTATTCTTTATATGTTTAAATTCTTTGTGAAAACTTATTTTTAATTGTTCAGGTCAGTTTAAAGAAAAAATTTAAAATATTTATTTGGTTTCAAATATATTTGAATACAATATATGCTTTCTGATTGAAACACTGCCAGACAGAATATTGAAAATTTTTTAGTTTTGATTTGAATATTTCATGAAAATTGGGTTCTAAATTTAGTTCAGTTTCAAAAATATTTTCAGTTCAGATTTCTGCTATAACATGTTTCAGTTTCAGATTTTTGGTTTAAATGATCAAAAAATTGGAATTCTAAATTTTATTAGCTTTTGATAATTCTAAAATTTTTCTAAATTTTTAGATGAAGCATTCTATGAAATTAATTTTCCAATAATGTGAATCTTTTTTCAATTTTTTGCAAATTGCTATTAAACTTTTGATTTAACAATTTCATGCACACTCTATATAATGACTGTTATTGTTACCTGGAAATGATGATTTTATGGAAACTTTACAGTGAATTTAAATTAATTAATTTGTTGATATAAATATAGCGAAAAGAGTTTTTCATTTTGAAAAGGATATCATAAATACATAGCTTTTAGAATTTATGATTAACAAAATTCTTTGCAAGAATTTTGATTGAAATTCACGCCATAATTATGAAACAAATTTTTAGACTTGGTAATTTTAAAGTTCATTTGAAGCATTATCTCTGTGTCAAAAAATTTGTTTTGATTATATTCTATATTAAATTTCCTCTATTTTATTTATAGGAATGTTAGTAAACAGGCATCTTGTGCAAATTTCAAGAAATATTATATATGAATTTCCTGCAGTAAGTAATTAAAATGAATTCAAAATAATAGGATAGTTTACAATTAAGTGTGGCAAAAATTCCATAGGGTTATTATTAAACCATTTACTCAAGTTTGAAATAATGGAATTAATGATAGAAAGAATTTATCTTATATGGAGATCTTTTTTATCTCTGTTTATAATCGATTTTCTCTGCAGCAAATCTTCTAATAAATTGCTATTTAAATTCTGTTAATGTTTTTAGAGAAAGCAAACTTTGTTAAGCTTTTCTTTGATATGGTTAAAGCATTTTTTAATTTAGAGTCATATCAAGCTGTTAAATTTTACAAAATTTTCAGAAATTTGATCAGTTTTGCATTAAACATATTGTTTATAATAACATTTCTGTTTCCTTTACCATATTTGCAAACATATTGATTTATGCCTTTAGAAATTATTAGACATCACAATTTGAAGTTCCACAGTTCAGCTTGGATAACTTTCTACTAGGCATTTATCCAGATTGTCTACATGCATACATGTATAACAACTTCAACCTATTTATATATATATTTGACACTATATAAAGTACACTGGTTTTAAAGCTAGTTTCTTATCATTAGAATTTCTATAAATTTTATTTGAAAAAACTGTGCTAATAATATATATTTGGGTTTATGTAAATGCATGTATATGAAAAATCATCAATAACCAGGAGTATATGTGCATGGATGAGCACCTAAGCTTAAGAAAACTAACATATTAACAAACTAAATTTGCTGAAGCAATAAGCTTTAAACAAACCAAAAACTTATTAAATAAACAATGCCATCTATTAAATTTAAGTAATTTTTAAAAATTGAAAACACCAAAAATAGACTTAGCAACATTTTTTCAAATGATCGAAAATAACAACAGTGTGCAACAGCCCGACAAAAATATTTTATTACTTGTGCCTGAGAATATAATTTTTTTCTGCTATTCAGTAATTAGAAATTTTTAACAGCATTTAGAACATTGCTCACATTCATTCTACGCCATTTTTTTATAAAATTATGTTTAAAATATGTTTTTGAAAAATATTTTGCTATAAATTGCCCATTGCAAGTTAAAATTCAATTTGTCCACATTTTGCATAAATTTCTCCAAGTGTATTAAGAAATTTGGAAATGCTCGGATATTGATGCACTTATGAGTAAGTATGCTTCACTATTAGTGTGAAAATTTGCGATAAAGATTATTCCCCTGTTTGAAGTTTATAAACATATTATGCTTTACACTAAAATATTGCAAAAGCTTTCAAATATTTCCCATATCTAGTATTCAGATAATAAAGCAGTCTGAAAACCATTACTGAAAAAACTAGTTTCAACCATCTTGTTTTGTATACATATATATATATATATATATTATTGTAACTCTTTTCTTTACTTTATTGACTTGGTTACTGCAATAGGGAAGTTTCAAATATATACTAGTCTTAGTTTCATCAGTGCGTTTTTTATTTGAACTTTATTGCATAAAAACATATCATTTGAGAACTTCTTGATATTTTTGTGCGGATAACAATTTTTCCCTAATGTCTGAAAGATTTTTTCAGTGGCAGCCGTTAAGTGTTTATAATTTGAAGATGTTAGTTTAGCACGATTAAATAATGCTTTTATGGTGTTTGTTTTGTATGTTTTACTACAATATTTGCTGTATGGAATGTCGAGTCAGAATTTGTTGACTTGATGTGCCAATTGGTTTCATGATAGTCGTTGAAGTTATGTATGCAAACATCAAGAACATTAAATTTGTTGTTGATTTCAGTTTCCATAGTAAATTTGATCTCTGGTAAAACGTTATTTAGGTAATTTAAATATTCTTTAGCTTCTTCTTGGTTATAAAAAATTGAAAATATATCATTCACATATCTTACATAAAATTCTGGCTTTGTTACTGTTGCTGTTTCGAAATTACTTTCAATGATATCCATTGTAAATGCTGCCATTGTTGGTCCAAATGCTGATCCCATTGCCATTCCATCTCTCTGTCTATACATCGTTTTATTAAATAGGAATGGTGTGTTTAAGCAACAGAGATATCATAATTTCGTCTTCTGATATTATTCTCAATATATGATCGATTGTTTTTCTTACGGGAATGTTAGTAAATAATGATTTCACATCGTAGCTTACAATAAATCAATTGGTAAGTGGAATTTAACTTGGTTAGAAAATCAGATGTATCACGAACAATATATTTTGTTGGAATGTATTTTTTAAGATTTTATCTGATCATTTTGAGCAGTTTGAATATTGCCAGTTTGTTGTATATAAAATTGGTCTCATTGGCGGATTTTCACGATCTTTATGGATTTTTGGCAGTCCATATAGACGACATGGCTGTGATCCTGTGCTTCTAACCATTTCATATAATTCTTTTGTTAGTTCTCTATTCTTCTTTAAATCTAAAATTAATTTATTAGACTTTTCTTCTTCTCTTATGAATTTGTTACAAATGTTGGTTGTTTTCTCTTCTATAAAATTTGATTTACCATCTAGTATTATTTTCATTTTTTTATATAGAATGATTTATCAGTTATGACAACTCCATTGTCTTTGTCAAATTTAGATATATATATCGTATCATCTGAAGCGATTGTTTTTAATGCTTTTATTAGATTTCTTATTTCGCGTGACATGAAAGTTTGTTTGGCATAGCTTTCAAAGAGATAACGAATATCATGACGCCAATTTTCTAAGTCATCAATATGTTTTTCTTTATGAAAAATAAATTTTCTCCTTCAATTTTAAGTTTGGTTTTTTGAATGTGCAAGGCCAACTCATTTTCATTCCAAAGGACAAGGATTTTTGTTCATCTGCAGTTAGCGCTCGGTGTGAAAGATTTATTACTGTATTTTCAACGGTAAAATTATCTTTATGAATGTTATTTCTTCTGAGTAAGTTGTTATGTTTCTTTTCGTGACGTTGTTTTATGATATTAAGGCAACAGTAACTAAGCCAGAACTTTATGTAGGATATGTGGATGATATATTTTCAATTTTTGATAACCAAGAAGAAGCTAAAGAATATTTAAATTACCTACTGTAAATAACGTTTTACCAGAGATTAAATTTACTATGGAAACTGAAATCAACAACAAATTGAATTTTCTTGATGTTTGCATACATAACTTCAACGACTATCATGAAACCAATTGGCACATCAAGTCAACAAATTCTGGACTCTACATTCCATACAGCTCATATTGTAGTAAAACATACAAAACAAACACCATAAAAGCATTATTTAATCGTGCTAAACTAACATCTTCAAATTATAAACACTTAACAGCTGCCACTGAAAATATCTTTCAGACATTAGAGAAAAATGGTTATCAGCACAAAATTATCAAGAAGTTCTCAAATGATACGTTTTTATGCAATAAAGGTCAAATAAAAAACGCCACTGATGAAACTAAGACTAGTATATATTTGAAAAAAGGGGAAAAAAAAGAGTTGAACAGGCTAAACAAAGGGAAGAAGAAGTGATAGACGTTGTGACAGAAGTGGCGGAAGCAGCAGAACCATTAGACGCAGAAAATGTAGCAGCAATAAAGGATAAGATGAAAGAAGAAATAGGTGAGAGAACTAGTTTGCCAGTTTCAATAGGAGTTAGGAAAAGCAACTACCAGTAGAGACAGCAAAGGTCAATAAAGTGCTGGAGAGGATCGATGCTAGGAGTGTCACAAAAGTAAATAGCGTAGTGTATGCAGTTGCATGTCTGGTGCTGAAGAATGTAGGCATGGATATGAAAAATAAAAGACGACAAGAAGATTTGACAGACAGAAAGCCAGCATGGGAGAAAAGAATTGAGAATAAAGTGGCAAGGATTAGGCAGCAAATAGGAGAAATCAGGACAAGTAAGACAGTACAGGACATGTGCAAGGTAGGTAAGGGCAACACTATGGAAACTGCAAGAGAAGAACTTAAGCAGATATTAGTTGCAGAAACTGAGAAATTGAGAAAATATAGGGCAAGGGCAAAGCAAGCAAGAGACAATATGAAGTTTGAGACCCAAGAAGGAAGATTCTACAAAGAAGTAGATGCAGGAGAAAAGGCTACAGCTAAAGCAGGCCAGGACGCAGTAAGGTTCTGGGAGAATATATGAGGAAGAATGGTACACTGGAGTTTGAGCAGGCAGCATGGGTTAGAAGTTGGAGACAAGTGGTATGAGCACAAGCCACAGGGCATCATAGAAAATGAGAAGGTTAAGATACTGTGGGACTTCAACATACCAGCATGAAGCTCTGAGAAGAAATGAAATAATAATAATTATTTTTATTATCATCATTATTACCATTCAAATAACAACGAACTAATCAATGTGTGTTATAACCCAAATAAAAATTACTCTCCTGACTTTTATGAGCATACGATTTGCGAAATAGAAAACTCAATTTTTCAAAATAAATTTATCAGTGTTTTTGGGGATTTAAATGTGAATTACTTAAATTACTCTGCATCAAAAATAATTGACTACATTTGCGATACTTTTGATTTTCAAATTATTAACAAAATCAAGTCTACTAGGCACTCTAACTTAATCGATTATTTTCTTTCCGACATTACTAATAAGTATAAGACTTGAATCATTTAGCAATCACAATCTTTGTATCTACATAAGTAATTATAAATATAGCGTCAAATCAAAGAAAACAATTTTTTCAAGGGACTTTACTAATTTTAATGAAAAACACTTTATTCATCTAATGCGGAAATTTCTTTTGATCAAATTTTTACGTTCGAATCCGGGAATCGCATGTTGAGATTTATCACGCGTGAAATCACCCGCGCGTCAAATCGCGTTGCTCCACTCAGGGTAAAATTAATCAGCACTAAATACTCAGCTGCGGTTAAGCGACCACATGATTGCGATCTAATTAAGCAGCAAATAATTATCAAAAATAAATTATTTAAGATTGCAAGGTCCAATCCAATTAAATTGAACTGGATCCATTATGAAAATATAAATCATGCAATGAACATGTGTACTAAGAACAGCTCAAAACCTTTATGAAGCGACCAGACAATTGACTAAAGACATCGAAGACCTAATTGTATATTTTAATATAAATAAATTGAAAATTAATGCAGATAAGACACAATTTATTATCTTTTCACCAAAAGATCTTAAGAAAATTTCCAAAAATATTAATATTAAGATATGTGATAATGAAATTAAGCAAAGTAATTCTGAGAAGCATCTGGAAAATCTCAAGGTTTAAATATAAGCATTGAAGGGTTACGTGATGAAAACATGATATGCAGGGATAAACGCAAAATTGCAAATGTATTAAACAAAACCTTTGAAAACATGGGTAAGTTTGAATTTAATACAATACAAATTTCATCTTAGGCAAATAGGGAAATCATTTCAATTAATATACTCATTTGATTTAAGTCAATTTAATTATTGTTCTTTTTTATTTCAAAGTATTAACGCTCACAATAGGTCATCCTTAGCAAGAATATATAATTGGGCCTTAATATCACTAAATTTTATTGATAAGCATCAATCAGCCAATGAACTTCGATCATCTTATAATATTTTGTCTCCACTCTATTCCATTCAGTATCAATCTTTGTGTTTAACTCATAAGTTTATAAATGAATGTAATTCTTTAAATTTTCTACAACAATATATTCAATTCAATCAAAGAACAAATATAATTTTCAGTAAAATCAACCGGCAGGACTCTTTTACATTTAATTCTTGCGCATTGTGGAATAATCTAGATGTTACTTTAAAAATCGAACCAAATTATAAGCATTTTAAGAAAAAAATTAAGGATTACTTATTGAAAAAGCAATTGTTATTGGGCATTTCCAATCAATTACATACATGGAGTCCGTATATCTAAAAAAGGTGCCCTTTAAGTAATTGTGCANAAAGAACAAATAAAATTTTCAGTAAAATCAACCGGCAGGACTCTTTTACATTTAATTCTTGCGCATTGTGGAATAATCTAGATGTTACTTTAAAAATCGAACCAAATTATAAGCATTTTAAGAAAAAAATTAAGGATTACTTATTGAAAAAGCAATTGTTATTGGGCATTTCCAATCAATTACATACATGGAGTCCGTATATCTAAAAAGGTGCCCTTTAAGTAATTGTGCATATTTATTGATATTGTATATTTTATATATATATATATATATCACATAGATGCATTTTATTTTACATAAGTTTTAAAATATTATTATTATTATTATTATTATTATTATTATTATTATGTCTGTTCCGGTCGAAGACGGTCGGGTCTCTCTCTCGATACGTGATAATCTATTCGCTGGCGCGCCTACCCTTGATGCGGCGTTTTCTTTAATCAAAGATAAAAAGAAAACGCCGCTTCATCAAATGTTCGCTCGTCTCAACAAAGAAAACCCCGCTTAAGCTCTCCTACTCCTCTTCAAAAGTTCATTGAAATCTTTCTCTAATGCTTCAACCCAGTCTTCTCCTACAAAATCGGCTAATTCTAACAATGTATCATGTTCTAAGCAAACGTTTGATTCTCCTTCTGAACAACCCTATGTCTCTTTCAAAAATCCGCCCAAGTCTCCTATAAAGAAATCTAATGAAGCACAAAGTTCTACTTTCCCACAAAGACAAGTGAAATCTATTTGTGTGATGGGAAGATTTTCTAGAAGATATGTGTATCCTAGTATTTACCTTGAAAAGTAAATATTTTATTGCCAACTATTCAGTTTTAACATTCTATGCGTTGAATGTAATATAAAGCAATGCAATTTTATAGTATTCATTTTAATATTTGAAGTCAATGTATTGTCCTTTACCTTTATGAAGTTAGCATTGATCACTAAAATATAATGGCCGTAACGATTTGAATTGCTTGGAATAATGCAATCTTATAATTGTAACTTTTTGTTTTCTGAAACGCAAGATTCTAAGCAAAGTCGTATGAATTCAATGGGCTTTTGCATATCATAAAATGATTTTAATTTGTGATTTGACAAGGAACTAACACTCATTTATATACAGTTCATATGAAAAAATTAGGTACATATATAAACTCTTGCATATGAAATGCTAAATTATGATGTTTCGTTATCATCTGCAAAAACATCTAATATCAATTCCTGTCAGAAAGGTTTTGTCAGATATTTTACTATTACATATTGTGTCATTAATCTGTTAAAAAACTTGCCGAATTTTTAAAAATCATATTGCAAACGTCGAATTTTCAGTGGAAAAATTATATAAAATGATTCAAATTTCTAAAGATGTAATTATGATTTTTAAGCAATGCTTAAGTCTGCATTTAAAATAGATGCATTGAGCCAAAAATAGAAATATTTCCAAGTAAAAACTAGCTTATAAAGTGCATGTAAATGTGCCTCTAGAAAGCAATGAAGTGGTTACATTTTGGGTGAGAGAGAAAGGGATCGCATGGAAATAGAATTTAATTAATTTATACAGATTTAAAGGAAAGAAGGGTGTTTGAAGCTGAATTTTAATATTCTTATGTGCTTCTCAATTAGAATTAATTAGAAATATTTAAAAAGTCAATGAAATTAAATTGGAAAACCACAAAATACTGAAAATATAAGATTTTGGATTAAATTTAGCTGAATGGAAATTTATATTTTTGGCTAAGCCAGTGATACTAAATGGACGCTCTTTTTAACTAAATTCCTAACACCAAATCGAAGTCGTATTTTGACATTCAAACGACTTCACTTCACATTTCAAACCTCGCAGGATTTTCTGATGGAAAAGACCACGTGCGTGACCAAAAGCGGGGTGAAGCCCTGCAATTTTTTGTGAAAATCTAGACACATAGACTTGCCTAACCTTCAAGAGGGCACGTACCCCTCTAAACCCCTTGGCTATGAGCCTTATATATATATATATATATATAATAGATGCATTTTATTTAACATAGATTTTATATTATTATTATTATTATTATTATTATTTTTATTATTATTTGAAGAATTTTTTAAATAAATAAAACTGAATATTTTATCGAATATTCTATGTTATTTATTGTACTCATTCCAATAAATGTATGTCTATATACATTACAAAATTATTTATCTACTATTGAATTTTTTTATCAGTGCACAATGTGAAGAAAATCTAAAAGATGATGGAAACCTTAATATCTATAAGTTCTAAAATGGCTATGTCTCTCCAAGCTATGGAAGAACTTTAGAAACCTCTGCTCATACAAAAATATTCATGCTTTTTAACTTCATTGCTCTAGTGAATAATATATGTAGGCCATTTAATTGCATTGATTGCCCAAAAGAAAATAATTCCATATTATGTGTGAACACTACCACCATTCCAGTTGATACATCCTTGCAGTCCAAGATATTTAAGAGCCAATTACGTCCCACTATGTCCCGAATTGCAATATCGGTCCTATTCCCTAGAGTTCCTTACACTATAAAATGCAGACGAATTTAATTTTGTCATAAATGTGAAAAAACATATTAAATAAAATACAAGAACTTCCTAATCATTGAATTAGAACTTGAATAAAACATTAAAATATATTTATTTACTATTTAAGAATGGGCTTTGTTTTCAATCCCATTCCATCCAATTTTTTTAGTTCTAGTATCTATTTATAGTTCCATACGCTGAAGCATTTCAGGCTTGAAGGTATACAGTATAAATTCTCATTTTACAGAACATGAAATGTATGAGTGAGTAAAATGAATTAAACAAATCTTTTACACTCATTTTTACTACAAACTTATTTCATTAAGCAATCAATTGAATTCCCAAATTCCTGCAATGATAATCAAGACTTTGTCTACACTTGAGGAATTGGATACACAGTAGAATTTGCTGCGAAGGTAACATTGTTTTTCTATATGTATCTCATTATATTCATGTAGCTACTCTTCGGCATACACCAGGCATAAATATAATGGTGCTTTACGCGAAATTGCCTTATGAGTGTAATTACAAATGATCTTGCACAGCAATTAAATTGGGCAGGAAAAGAAGAAAAGTGTAGGATTCAACATTTTAATGAAAATTGTAAAAGGTTTGCCTAAAATTTTCCGACATTTGAAATTTTCTGTATATAAATTGTTTTGGTAAAATATATATTTTAGGTGCTGTATTACAAAGATTTCCTCATTTGGATATCAGTGTCATCGAGAAAACTATTAAAGACTGGCTTCAAAATGATGGAGACAGGTGTGGTGGTAGAAAAATAGACAAAAATAGCATGGTATTTTCAAATATATATTTGAATTTAATTTTTTTTTGTTTTGACACTAATATACAACATGAGGAAACTCTGAAAGTGCTAACATTGTGATTATAGCTAAATTATACATGTATTTAGAAAAACCCATTCCCAGACAATTGGTCCATTGTAATTCCAATATATTAATGTTACAACATTTTTTCAACGTGAATATTTTTCAACAAATGGTTTTAGTGAATACATATTGCTATAATTAAGGATTTTATGAAAAAAAAATATGAAAAAATATTTTATCACTGAGTTTTGCTATTATATATATATATATATATACTCAAAAGTTAATTTATATATATATATATATATATATAAATTCTTTTGCACAATAAATTAATGTATTCAAATTGTTTTAATTTTGAATGAAAATTGCTTAAAATTTGTATTGATGTTTTCAAAAGAATATTTAGTATAATGCTGTTATTGGGTTAAACATAATTTAGTTTTTGGGATATATACAAATAATTAAAAATTTCAAATTGAATTTTACAAATACCTCTTTTGTAAACAAACTTGCAATTTTCTAGAAATATGATTTTTTATTCTATAAGGAATAAAATATTATATTATCCTGAAACTAGTAAATTTAATCACTTTAAAATTTGCCTTAACCAATTCATTAAATGCTGCCAAAACAATTGCAGTTGGTTCAATTTTCTATGTATGCCTGCTTTAAAAAGACTGTCTTCAGGAAATTATTTGTCCATCAAAATATAAATATATAAATATATTCTAATCTTTAGAACTTGGTCAATTATATTCAATTAGTGGGATCAGTATACAGAGCAGTTAAAGAATTCTATTGAAAATTTCCCTACAAAATCGAATTACTAAAATTTAATAGCTGACGAAAAATATAAGTTCTATTCAAAAAGTGTGTTTATATAATTATTTATCTATGATACATATATTACAACGCGCCATTCTTAGGAATAGAAAAAATTTTGAAAACGTATTTTTTGAAAATATAATTAAGTTTACAGTTTTTGATTGCATTGTCACTCTTAACTACACAAAATGCACTTTCTTTAAATTATTGACAGTTGCAGATAAAATAAATACAATTTCTCAATGATAACCATCCAGATAAGTGCATTATAAACTTTTAGATAACTAATGTAAAGTTTCATTGGTAATTAGGAATGCTGTTAAAATTCATTTCTCTCACAGCTGTGCTGTTTACTTTTCAAAATGCGCTTCTGTTGAAAGTGGATGAATGTTCTGAAGAAAAATTCAACAAATTTTTGCCATGCTTATTCACTAAAGACCTGCTCGTTGAAAATTCTGAGAAAAGCTTAAAGATTACTGGCATTGGGGGAAGTGCAAAATTATCCAAAGATGATAACAATAAGCTTCCTAAAATTGATTCCAACCAAACACTTATCATAGAAAATGTGTCTGTGAATCAAGATTATCCTACAATAGAATATTGTAACATATTCTTAAAAAATGTTTCCGTGATTGATTATGGGAAGGAATTTATTTCAACTACTTATTGTGACATCTGTGACATTCAAATTCTTAATAGTAAATTTATAAGTACATCATCAGGATATCATTTCCTATATGCTGAATGTGGAAGAACAAGAGTTACTGTTAAAGACTCTTTGTTTGAAAATTCCAGAGCAGATACAATTGCTAGCATATATAGTAGCATCCTTGTCGAATTCTACTTTGAAAATAACGTTGTGAAAAAATATAGTGAAGTTCTTCATCCTTTCTTAATCTTAATATCTTGCTATAGGAGGTGCCCCATTGAGAGTGAAATTATTTTAAATAAAAATACCTTTATTTCTAATAACGTGTCTACCATTCTTCGTATTATTTTAATGCAAGATATTGTTTTGGCCAATAATACATTTATCAATAACAACTTGAACTATTCTGTTAGGGGAGCCTCAAATAGAATCCATTTTTTCAATGAAAGCTACAAACAAAACACTTTTAAAGGAATTATCCACCCAGACTCACAAATCAGATCTTTAAAACTAAATCGAATAAAATTTCAACTTAAAGAAAACAGCACTGGTTGCCCTTTGAGTGATTTAAGTAAATTGGAAAAAGCCACAGTTTCTCAAGTAGATTTTGTGTTTAGTAATGAAGACTTTAAGAAGTCAATTTCAAAATATTGTTATCATCCGATCTTTTTTAAATTATTGAAGAACAAAAAAGTCCGCTTGATGGTCAAACTAGCAAAAACAAACCCAGAAAAAATAGTAATATGCACAATTTGCTAACAATGATCCAATGTGTATTATTATGTCAAATGTTATTTAATAATAAGGATAATAAATATTTTCAATTTGTGAATTACATAAAACTATGTTCGAATTCTTTTTTGAAAATAACTTTGTGAAAATATATCGTAATCTCATTCTTAGTTAATCCGAGTACTTTGCAATGCACAATGCTTGATTGAGAATGGAATTATTTCTAATAATGTGTTTAACTTTTTTTGTGTTTATTCTAATAATATTCACACATACCATGATATTGATTTGGCCAATAATACATTTATCAACATCAACTTTAATTATTCTTGAATTGGAAGACCAACTAGCATCCATTTTTTTCAATGAAAGCTACAAACACAATCACTTTAAAGTAATTATTGAATCACTTTCTTTTGTCAAATCATTACAACTAGAACGAATAAAATTTCAAATATAAGAAAATAGCAAACATTGCATTTTCTCTGATATCAATCAGTTGGAAAAAGCAAAAGTTTTTCATGTAGACTTAGTGCTTCCTAATGAAGATCATAAAAAGTCTATTTCAAGATATTGAGATCATCCAAACTTTTCCAAATTAGTGAAGAACTAGAAGATTCGTTTTATGTTAGAACAAGCAAAAACAAAACAACAAAAAATAGTAATCTGCGCAATTTGCTAATCAAGATATTGTAGAATATCAAATCGATGTAAATATTAAATATAATATAAATTTTCGATTTGTTTTGCACAGGTTTGGTTATAAGTTTCACCGATTTTTCAGCAAGTTATAATTTCACATTCTATATTATTTAAATTTTTTTTGAGTTAGAGCGAATTTGGGATATTGAATGTTGATAATAAAAATTCTGAAAATGCCTGTAGAATGGGGGAACTTTATTTAATAAGTCTGCAATATATATAATATATATATATATATATATATA
>CABFPE010000250.1:185020-201239 GCA_900660155.1 Hofstenia miamia
AGCAATTGTTATTGGGCATTTCCAATCAATTACATACATGGAGTCCGTATATCTAAAAATGGTGCCCTTTAAGTAATTGTGCATATTTATTTGTTTTGTATATTTTATATATATATATATATATATATATATATATTAGTTTCTAGTTTTTAGTTTTTTTTTAGCAATAAAATTTGCTTTTGCTCTTATTACAAATGCTAGCTAACTAGAGACCATAATAAGAAACTTAGCCAAAAAATAAATCGACTGCTGCAGATATGTTTCTATTCTTTATTATTAAGCACTTTTTTCTATTTTTGTTCAATTGGTATTCGCGGTTAACCAATGTATTATTGATAACGCATTTCCAGACATATTTGTTTTTTTCTATTAACCTTATTGAAAACCACACAACTTGATTGCTAAATTAAATAGGTATAATTATATTCGTTTTCAATATATGAGAACTTCCAGTCCTACTTCCGGAAATAAAATTATTCCTCCCAATAATCAAGACATGAACCTCTAAAAGTTCATATTATGAAAGTTCTTTACATCTGAATCTGATATTAAATTTTTGGAATGTTTTATATGCTCTAAAATATATTTATAGATTCACTTATAAATCTAGTCATTTTGAAGAATTAATTTGAAGAAATTACAACTAGAGTGTAATACATACTGGAAGTAAATTTGGTGTAATCTTGAAAAATTAATTAAATTTAAATGTTATATATATATATAATTTAAATGTTATATATATATATATATATATTACATGATGCGTATATATCTGACATTTGTAAATAAATTGTGTGTAAAGAAAAAATAATTATGTGATAAAGNAAACAAAATCTAATTTAAATAAAAAATTTTCCACGGCAGTTGCATTTCTCGATCTTAGTAAGGCTTTTAATTCAATGAATTTTCAAATTTTACAGTTAAAACTGCTCAATCAAGGCTTTAGCAAAACAGCGACTAAATTTATTGTTAGTTTCTTAAGTAATCGTAATCAAAGAGTAAAAATTGATAGAATCTATTCAAATTATGTCACAACAAATCTAGGCGTTCCCCAAGGCACTGTACTAGGACCAATATTGTTTTCTCTTTNTGGTGTAATCTTGAAAAATTAATTAAATTTAAATGTTATATATATATATAATTTAAATGTTATATATATATATATATATTACATGATGCGTATATATCTGACATTTGTAAATAAATTGTGTGTAAAGAAAAAATAATTATGTGATAAAGTCTTTGAGAAGTTCAATTTGGCGAATAACACAATTGGAAACTGGGCATTTGGAAAATCAATGAGGAATTTGTAGAATTTATTCAAATGGAGAACTCTTCATATATTTTGAACTGCTTTAATAACATCTGTTTGATTGTAACTGTGGGAAATTAAGTAATAGAAAAAAGATTAGAAACGGAAATTTTTACTTAAGAAATTGTCCAGCTAAAATTGAATTTAAAAGATTTTTCAAAACAATTGTATTACAAGTTAGTTTTACTAGAAATAAAAAATTCTATGAGTGTAATTATGTTTACTACAGGACGAATAAAGGCTTTATACTGCTATTTTTACAAAATTATGTATATGGCAGGAACTTATTAAATAATCTATAACCTATCTATTAGATTGAAATGTAGGTTAAGATGTACGATGCAGATAACTCACCTTATTGATACGCTCAATGGCCGATAAGGAAGAGGTAAACTTTAAAAAATATATGAGTGAAATTTTGAAATGTTTTTCAATTTTTTAAATCTTTAAATGATAAGTCAATGGTATTCGAACTTTGTAATATACAGCATAATTTACGATAATTTGACACTTTCATCTACCTGCATATCAGAGTTTTAGATATGCATTACCAAGCTGCTTACTATACATTATTGTGTAGCCTTGAAATGGCAATAAAATACTTTAAAGAACAATAAAATTTTGATAGCTCTATTGTCATTTAACCAGAATATCAATTTCGCCGAATAATTAGAAAAACATTGCTTTTAATTTTATCTGTTTGCATTTACATTTTATGTCATGAATGAAGAGGTTCATTGTCAGTGAATTTCCATTAAAATTTTACAAGAGGTTCCGTGAAAGACTTCCAAAGTATGTGTTGAAAGGCTTTTAAAAAGTGTAAAATGTTTTCAACTGGTGCTTTACTTTTCTAAGTAACACTTCAAAGCAATTGAAGAAAGAAATCATCAATATCTCGATATTTGGAAATTAGCGCCTCAACATTAAGAGAATATCATTCGTTCTTCTTTATTTTCTCTCAAGATCTGGATGAACTCGCACTATCTTCAATGAGTTGGCTGTCCACATAGGTTCTAAGCAGAGCTCTCTCATTATTCCACTACAAAATTTTAAATTTTTGGGTAACAATTACCTTAAAGTTCAATTCATTTTTTTTTGTAATATCATTTTTGAAAATTCGTGAACGACTTTAGGGCATAAAAAAGAACCATGGTCTGATCTGCTCTACATAATTCTAATGCATTGAGTGTTATTTAATCACCTCTTTGACATCTTCTACTAATACAATCTGAGCTGGTATAAATTATTTTGCACATGGGAATTAAATTCCATTCGTCTTTTATTCCAATATTTAAGCAATAATTGTATATGAAAATTGAAAACTGAAAATGCTATCGACATGAATATCTCTTCATGTTGAACACAAGGGTTATTAATAATGATAAAGGAATTCACAGATTGTTCATTCAACGCCGAATTCCTTATAGATCTTAACATATATAATTGTGCATTAGTCATTTAAGTACTAAGCTAATGAAATTTCCATTATATTTAAAGAGGTGTCCAAATGAATTAGTGGGAAAACCTCACAAATATATTAATATTTTAAATAATCAACTACGTTATTGCAATATAAAAAAATTGATTTTCTATTTTCAAGCATACAATTACTTCTTTGATTTGTTAGTAAACCGCTAAAAATGGTTTTCAATGATCGAAATCCTTCAAAATTGTATGTTTCAAGTATTCAGAGAAGGTCACAAAAATTATTGGCCAATTGCAAAAGAGACCTTTATAACAAAACCACTCCTAATTATTATAATACTTATAGCTAGTGTGGTGGATATTGTCCTGTAGGCTCTTCTGCAAACCTTATAGTAATTTTCATTTGCAAAAGTTCTTCATATCCTTTAACACTAAGTGCTCTTTGCGTCTAGTGAAGAGAAATATTGCATGACATACCGTAGAATTTTCCTAAGGTTTCTCTTGTTAACATAAGGAAGTTTGTATTTGCCATATGATATTTGGTTCTCAACGTGATTTTCTAAGTATCGTCATCGATTCCAATTTTTGAGGATTAAGAATTGATTGGTATTAATATGTGGAAACAGGGATATTAACCCAATGCTCCTCAATCTTAGAGGAAATTTCTATTTTGTTATTAGAACAGCTTAAATGTGTGGACAAAAAATATAGCATAATATCAAATTTAATAAAGCTGGCTATTGTAATGGGGCGTACGCAAAATTTTCTGACGAGAGGGACATCTTAGTCATGATCAAGTGAGTGACCAAAAGTTTAATGATTTAACCTATCAAAATCAATTTTAAAAACTTGACGGGGGGGGGGGAAAATTCCATCATGTCCTCTCCTTGCGTACGCCACTGGTATTGTAGAATCACACGAATTGTTAAAAAAGCAATGCAATAATAGAATATATTCATCAGAAAAATACATTTTAAAGATTCCTCTGTATTTGGCATGAAAAATCTTTCACTGGCATGCATTGCTTTCATTGGAATATATTGTCACAGCTCACTATAGAATTGAGTTATCCATTTTCATAAAACCTCAGGCTTTTCTGAAATTTTACTAAATATTTTGAGAAGATGTATGTCGGGTAACCCGCTTATTCACGCAAGAAGTAGAAACAGGAGAGTAAATTTGTTCCCTTTAGAAATCTGACATGGCTTACTTAAAATATGAAACAATCATGCGATTGATTTGGTCACAGATAGTCAATGAAAGGAACTTGAAACGAAAAAATGCAAAATATTAAATAGCTTTATCTTATCAACTGATGTCCCATTGTTGATAAGATAATATTTTTGCCATTGTCGATGGCCTTCTATTTTTGTAGAAAGAATGCAAAATATCAGGCCTTATATTAAGTAAGCCATGGTTCTGATAATATCACATGTGAAATAATGTTTTGCATGCTATAACATCAATATTTAGTGCCATTTCGCAAATGAAATTCTTTGCATTACATAAGTTAGTCTTTTTTAACACACAAGTCCAAAATCTATGCTTCTCTCGTAACACAAACAACTCAAAGCTTAGGTACTAAGTAAGCAAAACCATCAATTGAAAATATTTACAAATGAATTAAATTTGTCATTCGCCCTCCTGTCATTATAAATTGGAGCCTGTGATTTGTATAATTAGTTATATGAATAATGCTATTGTTAAGAAAAAATTTGCGGAATCAAATAAATATTTCATCTGAATTTGAATCATTTAAAAAAACATTTTTTTAAATTTGAATTCTTTTATGAAAAACATGCTCTGATTAAGTGTTAACTAGAAATGTTCAGCAACGAAAAAATGAGTTTTGTATCAAGATTCTTAGCCATTCCCCTAGTTCAACATTAGGCGTTGGTCCCAATAACCGTACTCGAATATTAGTTGTAAAATTTAGATTGCGTTAGAAAATAGTGGAAATACGAGGATTATATAGTTTTGTTTGGTTGTAAACTTCGAATTTCAGTATTTTTGTTCAAAATGCCCACATATTTTGGTTGTTCAGTGGCGTGTACATAGAGCTCATGTAGTCCAAATATATTTCTCTTATCCAGAACCTTCATGTTGTGTAGGGGGAAGCTGTTTTGGATTAGCTTGTTGTTGGATGAAATGAGCATATTCATGATGGTGTAGTTTGAAATTTACCTTATCTTCAAAAACTGTTCTATATATTTTCATGTGTTCACGCTCCTGGGGAATTGTAATTTTCAAATCAAACCATGCTCCAGAAGCCGCACAAATACCGAAACGGAACTTATATTTTGAAAAGAGTTTTAAATGAAAGTGTTACTTTCGGCAAGAGATGATGCAAATATTTTTAATTAAAATATCTGTACAAAGTGTAACTTGGATGTTCCTGTTGCTTATGTGAAATTAAATCATCAAGTAAAGCTTAAATTTCTAGTCTTCACTGAATGCATGTTTTTGCAAAGCAAGTGCAAAAGTACCAATAATGTCAATATCAGTCTCATGAATTTCAACCTCCAATTAGTTGCATTATTTGGCTATCTACCCATTATTTACATTAGATATACATAAAATATAAAGTTAATTGTGCGAGTTGAAATTTCAGAAGTTTTTTATTGCTATCTAAGACAGACTTGTTCATAGATCGGTTTTTAAGGATCCAGATATATGTAGGATCCGTGGAATTTCCATCGATTACTAGCAAGTCGTCAAAAAAAAGTAGTTATATTTTAAAAGCGACATGAGTTTAATATAAATTAAAAATATAATATATTGAGCAGAATCTCCAATACCACGATATTTTCAATGGCAAAATTCAGAAATATTGTTAAAAACTGATAATAAGTACATTGTTTGCTCAAAAATCATTTAGTTTTTAATATGGTACAATCTAAAACATCGTTTTTTTTGGATTTTCTGTGCAAAACAAAATAGGACAAATCATTAGTGGGCGTATTAGCAGTGGTTTATTGAATTAGATTTCTGACACTTGAAATGTAGGAAATACATCATCTGAGAAAATTACAGCACAATTACTCTTGAAAACCTTTCTATTGAATTATG
Organism: Hofstenia miamia; assembly: GCA_900660155.1. Classification (NCBI taxonomy): domain Eukaryota; kingdom Metazoa; phylum Xenacoelomorpha; order Acoela; family Hofsteniidae; genus Hofstenia; species Hofstenia miamia. Next base: position 190,827 of record CABFPE010000250.1, read on the forward strand.
TTTTCGCACCGAGATCTATTCTAGATCCACGGACCAGTCTGTCTACAGTAGGTGATGATCAGAATTTCAAGTGTATATTTCTAATTGGCAACTGGAACTCAAGTTGCTCTTAACCCGCAAAATACTGTTTGTTCATCTATGAGTTAAACACTTTTTGCAAATTTTGCATATTTTATGACTGGTTTTTGAAGAATGCAAATTCGTAGAGAACTTAAATATATCAATTTCAAATCTTATAATACATTTACACGTGCACATACAGCAATGTTGAAAATCAATCCTAGACTAGGCAATATCAAGGCAAGATTTTGCCTCTTAGACAACTTTATGCTGTCATAGACATTACATTTCTTTACAAAAATAGTATGTGATGAAATATTCACAGGAACAAAATTTTATATATCTGCACATGTTCCATTTAGACCTGCAAAATGAAAAAAAATTCTACTTTTAACCGGATTTCCGAGCCTGTCTTTTAACAGTAGACGATTAATGTTTCTCCTTGAAAATGTTCATGCCTGTTTTCGCTTAAGATTTCACAACTATTTTCATATGTGGGATTGATAGTTCAAGGTTTTGCCACAATAATTAATGGAAAAATTTTATTTTTAGAATTTTTTGAGACTAGAAATTTCTTGAAGTTAATTTTTTGTCTATAGAGCGATGACACGGCTTGAAGCAGATAATTTTGAAATAATTCAATTTGCTTTTTCATAAATAGTTTTTACGATTATAATAATTTCATTTCACGCTTTCAAAAGAATTGTTAAATCAGCTAAAAACAAAAATAACGAAATGTTGTAGTTCATTGCAGGGAAAAGGGTGGGCGTAGACATTCAATACTTGGTGCTCAGCGTCATTGGGCAATAAGCATTTAGATTTTCAGTTTTAGTTTAAACATGCATTTATATCCAATCCTAAAATGAAAATACTTACTGCAGTGCTTCCGTTTTTGCTAGGGTTTGGGCATTATTTCTCCTTCCATTTAGACTAGTAGTTTGCAGTCCATGCCATTTTTTCAGTATTTCATTTATATTTTCAATATATTTGGTCGTATGGTTGGTTGTGGTTGAGCCTAACATACCAGTCCAATGTCCAATTTTCTGTATTTGCTTAGAATCGAAATTTATTAATTTTTCTTGTTTATACAAAAAAACATGAAATGGGAAAGTTATTTATGAAAAATTCTGTAATTAGCTTTGACAGCATTTACAAAGCAACTTCACACTATCTAAGCGCTTTATTGATTCTATTAAAGAAATAGTTGTAAGCAAACCTTGAAACAATATCTTTTTATAGAAAATTGCCTCCAAAATCTTAGATATTCATATCTGCTTACAAGAAAATCAATGCCTTTTATCTAATTCCAAACGAAGTTCTATATCTAATTAGTTCAAAAATCAAAATTGAAGTAATATCTTTAGACAACAGCATAATAAGAAACACATTTTAAAAAGTCAGCAAGTCCCAAAAAACACTGGAAAGCCATTAAGAGTCATTGCATAAAATGTGAAACTACGTTATACAAAATAAGTTGTCTTTAAATATCTTGTGTTCAATTGAAAGAATTTTGAAATTTAACATTGTGTAGATATGCAGTTTATGTTAATAGCACAGTCTTTGTTAAGTGGAAATTGGTAAGTCTAATATCTGAAAAACCAAGAGGTATTCAAAATGTGTGCTTCAGAAACTAATCTTGTATTCAATTGAAGGAATTGTGAGATTTAACATTGTGTAGATATGCAGTTTACGGTAATAGCACAGTCTTAGTTAAGTGGAAATTGGTAAGTCTAATATCTGAAAAACAAAGAGGTATTCAAAATGTGTGCTTTAGAAACTGCCCAAAAATTGCAACAGAAACATAGTTATCATGATTACATAAATGCACTTTCCTTTGAAGCGATTTGACAAATTAAAAGAAGTAATTTTTTTGCAACTTCTTGTGATAGGCTTATTTTAAATTATATCAATTAGCCAATTTAATAAATAACTTAAATAAATTTATGGCTTTATTAATTAGCAAAGAAACTTGTAGAATATGTGTTTTATCAAATTTTTTAATTATTCTCTTTTGTCAAAATTGTTGACTGATATCGAAATTCTACAGATGCTCTGAGCAGTGCAATTCTTGAAGGTTATTGAAGGGTACTGCTATAATATATGCTAGGACTTCATGAATATATGGAAATTTAACAGCCTCATTTCAATTAACAAATATAACTAGTATAAGTGATAAGTGCCCGTGGTTAAGTTAATGAGCAGCTAAACAGGCGATCAATTTCTGCAAGTTCATCTCAGCTTCAATCTGAAAACACGTTTTCTTTTGTAGTTGCGTAATTCCTATATCCAAATACTGCATTTCAAGTAACTTCAATAAATTCAGTTTCAACCACTCTAAGAAGAATTATACATATCTAAGGGGATATCTCAATTATGGTTAGGCCACCACAGTGTACATTAAGCTGCATTGTACAGCTTGATTATATAGCTCAAATAAAAAAAGTGGCCACTTTTCAAAATTTCTAAAGTTACTAGATGGCACTGGTACAATAAATAGTTCAAAATATTGCCAAATACTGGAGGAATTTGTTCAATACGCAACCTGCTTACATCCCAATTCATGGATCTTAGAAAAAGAATTTTTTACCAATTGTAATATTCAAGTTATGCAATGGCCCATAGAGAACATGTAGCAGATTATGAAGGATTTTGTCGAGAAAAAACACCACAAATCTGAAAAATTAAAGAGTTACACCCTTGAATCGCAACATCAAATAAGTTAGAGTCCGTTTAATGGATTCAGTTTCAAGAGGTTTATCTGCGTTTCACGCTTTGCATTGCAAGCTTGTCAAATAAATTTGTCACCAGGCTACAAGCTGAGACATTTATAGTTTCAAATATATTTTATAAGCCTCTACTTGTCTTTCGTTTGCTATCAAAAATGTGTTTATAATGTAGCCACTATTTTTTACTTGAGTTAGATTAATTTAAATAACTCACATGTAATATTTTAGAAATTTATTAACAATTTAGAGTTCGATGGGGAATTTAGCCGCTGTCTTACATAATAGGATTCTAAATGCTGGATTAATTTTTTAGTGTGGAATTCCTATGTATTTTCAAAAATATGTTTCCATCAACTAATTCTGCAATTATGAATGATTAGGAAATTTTGTTGACAAATACTTTCAGGATATGTTCTTTTTTTAGTTGTTTCATGAATTTTGTTAAATTCCTAGAATTTATTGAAATCAATTGAAAAACTGAACACATATACATTATTAAAATTTCAAACTGAACACAAGCAATTAAGTCATCAAATCCTAATTGAAAAAGCCAACAATACATATTTACAACCTTCCTATTTAACACAATTTTCGAATATATAGTTTGTCAAGTACATATAGTGAAAATACATACAAATCGCAAGAATTTCCTTCATATTCCCTAACTAATGACAAATTATCAATTAACAGATCCATTGCAAATTTATAATTAAAATAATAATTTTTTAAAATAATATTTTTTTTTAATAATACACATAGCAATTGAAACTGTGATTTTAGAAAAACTACTTACGTGTAACTCAAATTTTTTAATGAAACCTTCAATATATAAACCTAGTAGAAATATGGAGTTGCATGAAGGTAATAAGCATAGTTGGCTAATCGACAATAACTTATTAAAAAAAATTATTTTGTTCTCGTCAAATAGCTTTATTACATTTTTGCTAATTTAAATATCTATTTCAAAATTTAATAGAATGTATGAATGTTGTTAACTTAGGTATGCATGCAATAATTTTGGGGAATTATGGAAGTATAATATATGCAAGTATTTATGCATCCGTAATCTAAGGACCCATATATATATATATATAACAACATCAAATAAGTTAGAGTCCGTTTAATGGATTCAGTTTCAAGAGGTTTATCTGCGTTTCAGGCTTTGCATTGCAAGCTTGTCAAATAAATTTGTCACCAGGCTACAATATTATATATATATATATTCAAATATATTTTATAAGCCTATAACCAAAATTCTTAAAAATGATTCTATCATTTTTTTGCTCTCCTAGACTTTAATATACCAAATGTGTTCATCCTCTTTTATAGATCAAGCATCCTTGAAATGTTTGACGGACTCTTGCAAACACCGTCTATCAATGTCCTAGACACTTTTTGCTTATGATTAGTCTACGGACGTACAATCGGTTTTTACCCCGAAGCAGAAAGGTACTGAAATTACTTTTGAGCATTGTTGGAAAACATAAGGACTTCGAGAATTTCTATAGCTTAGCTTGCTTTATATCGGCAATGATAACTCTTTAATTCATACATTCTTATATAAAATATCATGCATTTTATATTTTTAGCTTAATAGTTCGAAGGGATCATTTTTGACCCAATAGAACTTTTAGGCTATGCTTAGAAAAATATTCAAAGGGAAGATAATGTACATGAATCTTCCGATAATGTAAGGCATCATTAATATCAGAATTTGGAAATCTCTGATTTGGTCTCAATGCTTAGACAATCTAAAAAATGAATTCGTTAGAAATAATCGAAACAGACAATTAAGTTAATTTTTTAGACCTGCAGAGAAGGGCAATATTAATTACAAGATTTTCATCGAGTTGATGTAAACTGAAGAAGTAGCTTTGAAAGAGAGAAAAAATTTGTTTGCTAATTCTTTTTGGCCTTCTTTTAGATTGAATAGCAAAATAATAAAATAGGCTAAAAATTTAAAAGTGTTTATTACATTTGAGCATATTCTCTGAATACTAATTTTTATTGAACCTATTTATGTTGTACCTTATTTATAACTATTCTGTTAACAATATCATTACTCTGATAAACAACAATGACTTCTTTTAAATCCAGTTATAATTCTATCTTGACTTTTTCAAGTAAGAAAACACCAATTATTTCGTTAAAACTAAGATGTTGCAATACTTTTGAGTGGGGCTGTATGCAGATAATAAGGACTTATTTAGTGCAATTGTAAACAGAAGAGAATTGTTCCTTCATATATTTGAATTTTTTATGTGTATGCAGAGAGATAGAGATGAGCCGAGCAGTCCTTGGCCAGCACCGGACTTGGGCCGAATTTTAAGCGACTTACTTATGCCGCAACAGTGCAACAAATTATGGAACCGGCTGAAAATTTCACTCCATAATTCATATTAAGAATGAAATTTCTTGAAGTTATCAAAGTAAAGGTAGCAAGTAACATATGGTTTCATTTCTCATGATGTTAGCTTTTTAAAACTCATAGTTTGGCATGTATTGTACCAATTTTAAAAACATGAAAGCAATTTGTGTATATCAAAGTCACATATGTTTATTACCGATCAAAAGAACATTATCAATTCGCAAACAGAAAAAAGGATGTAAACGAAAAACTGCTAAAAAAATTTAATACTAAAAGAGAAAGAATGTATTCAGAATGAATTTGACCATTTTAACATATTCTGTGGATTCAATACTTGGTAGGCCAGCCTTTATTGTTAATCACAGCGCGAAAGCGTCAAGGCATACTTTCTGCCAGCGTCACCAATTCTCCGGGTGTAACTACAAGATGTCAAGACTGCACAATCAATTCCATAAGTTGTCTCTTTATNCTGATGCTGGATGTTTTATAGTCGGGAGAATACACTCCGGTTTGAACTACTCACCCGGCCGCCTTCTTACATAGTTTTGTCCACTATGATTTTGTATTGTGAATGTACTCTCATCAATAAATAAAATTGTTCGCCAGTTTTCTTTTGACCATCCCACATGGTCTTTTGTCCACTGAAGACGAGTTTTTCTTTGTCGACTAGACAAAAGCGGTTTACGACGAGCTTTACATCCTCTCAAACCTTCTTTTATAAGCATTTTAATAACAGTTGATGGGGCTAGCTCATTACCTGTAGATTCTTTCAACTTCTAGCAAGTTGTGGAATTTCTTGCAGAAGGTATCATCACTTTTTGTAATACTGTAAAATATTTCACCGCATTCATCATCGAATCCACAAAATGCAAACGATCAGCTCCAGCAGCAGCAAAACATCCCCATACCATCACTGATGCTGGATGTTTTATAGTCGGGAGAATACACTCCGGTTTGAACTCCTCACCAGGCCGCCTTCTTACATAGTTTTGTCCACTATGATTTTGTATTGTGAATGTACTCTCATCAATAAATAAAATTGTTCGCCAGTTTTCTTTTGACCATCCCACATGGTCTTTTGTCCACTGAAGACGAGTTTTTCTTTGTCGACTAGACAAAAGCGGTTTACGACGAGCTTTACATCCTCTCAAACCTTCTTTTATAAGCATTTTAATAACAGTTGATGGGGCTAGCTCATTACCTGTAGATTCTTTCAACTTCTAGCAAGTTGTGGACTTGTGAGATGTCTATCCGCCAAAGAAAGCCTCCCTAGCCGTCTTGTTACCCGCTCTGTTGCAATCTTTTTTCGCCCTCTACCAACTCTTTCAATCACTTTTCTGCGGTTTCTTTCAACCTATCAATTGTAGTGACCACACCTTTTTTTGAACTGTTAATTTCTTGAGAAATTTCTCTTTGAGATTTTCTTTGTTGATGAAGCACGTTGTTCAGTAGTTACATGTTGAGGCATCTTGTTGCACGTACTAAAATGGGTGAGTGGCTGAACTGAGCAACTTTACAGTCTACGTTATGTAATGCAAACTGCTTCACATTATGCAATTAGTGGTTTTCAGTGATAATTACACTAAGTAGATCAAAATATTTAAACTTTTTAAAGTATTTGGCATCTATCATTTAAAGAACTTGTATTAACGGAAATTTGCTGAGATAATCTGGACATTAGGGGTTATCTGCACTAACCAAAAAAATTGTTCCAGAATATGATTTCACATAAATAACACTATTGTTGAAAAAATTTACTTTTCAAAATGTATGAATTGCCAGGTCTTAGCAAAATACTTCATACAATAATAGTTTAAACAAGCGTTCAGCGTAAAATACGAAGGCGGTTCCATAATTTTTCACACCACTGTATCTTGAAGTTTTTGAAAATACTAGTTTAAGTGCTTCAGCATTGTTTCTTGTGTATTTTTTATGATAATAACAGTTTTGACGTTGGCTAGCGAATTGGTGTCCTTAAATTTTATGGATTGACTTTTGGCTCCCATAGTCATATCCCAACCGTTTGAGATAATGGTTCTTTATTCAGAAAAGCTAGTTCAGTATCTAATATATGTATTCACTAAGCGGTCAGAATGTTGAAGAAAAAGACTAAGTACGGCAAAATGTTAACACCTCTAAGTAGTGATATTTTTAAAAATATCCATTCGTTCTACTGTATAGTCATTCTTCAAACTCCAAAAATACATATAATAAATTAAATTAGTTTCTCTCATTTTTTAAGTAATTCTTTTATGACTGTAAAAAAATGGCAAAGCAGCACATTTGTTCAAAACATGTATTTAAAAAAAATAGAACGTGCACTTCTCTTTCAACAAAAATTGCTGGGTGCCCCTCGATAATTATTATAATAAATAGGACATTTCAAGAACGTCAAAGTGTTTCCATTAATTTTTATTTCGCAAAATTTAAAAAATCACATAATTTAAGTAGGGAATAAGTAAATAATGATATATTAGCTCAAAAGAAAACGTATAAATTTCTTATTGCAAAAATTAAAATTGAAAAAGATCATCAATTATTGTAAAAAAGGACTTTCAGCCATTGTCAAACATATTTCCAAAAAACACTATGTCAGTCGGCGCATCCTCAAAACACTAAACATTATGTTTGAAATACACTCTTCGTAATGATAATTCGAAATTCCATTATGGCTACCAAATTAGCAAATAGTATTGAGATGCATCTACAATCCGAAGATTAAATTTATATTGCTTTTAATTGCCCAACTTAAAAACATTATTTAAAATTGTAATTGATTTCAGTTGTCTTTGTAAGCGGTGAAAAACTTTTTGCAAATATTTCCCTACTGTAATAAGTGTACGAACAATATATCATATATCTCATACCTTCTCAGCTGCAAAATATTTACAGAGAAATAATTAAACTTTGATTTGCAAACCAGAAGGTATTTGAAACAAACAAATTTTTTTACTCCAAACTCAATTGATCGTGCCTAATTAAGGATTGCAGACAAATATATTTGAATGGCTACATCTACAAAACTTCCATTTTTATATGGATAAGCAATATTTAAAGCATATATAATAGCTTAATATAAAGTATGTACCACATTGTTAGTCACCCCTTAGTTTTCTTGATTTTTAGTTATAAAACAATATTTTGTACCGCTAAAATAATTTATCCACATGATCTCAGTTTGATACATTAATGTCCAATATTTTCCCATGCATCATATATTAATATATTATAATAAGAATGTCAGATAAACCCAAAATTGGCTTTAGAATAATAAATATAACGCCACAGGCAAGTTTATAATTTTTAGAGCTTATCAACGAGTAACTTGTACGTATCACCTANGGCGCATCCTCAAAACACTAAACATTATGTTTGAAATACACTCTTCGTAATGATAATTCAAAATTCCATTATGGCTACCAAATTAGCAAATAATATTGAGATGCATCTACAAATGAAAGGGTAAGTCGCCATTTAAGCATTTTCAAAAGTATATACATGTATATATATATATACAATTAGATATTATTTCCTAAGATTAAAATTATATTGCTTTTAATTGCCCAACTTAAAAACATTATCTAAAATTGTAATTGATTTCAGTTGTCTTTGTAAGCGGTGAAAAACTTTTTGCAAATATTTCTCTACTGCAATAAGTGTACGAACAATATATCATATATCTCATACCTTCTCATCTGCAAAATATTTACAGAGAAATAATTAAACTTTGATTTGCAAACCAGAAGGTATTTGACACAAAAAAATTTTTTTACTTCAAACTCAATTGATCGTGCCTAATTAAGGATTGCAGACAAAAATATTTGAATGGCTACATCTACAAAACTTCCATTTTTATATGGATAAGCAATATTTAAAGCATATATAATAGCTTAATATAAAGTATGTACCACATTGTTAGTCACCCCTTAGTTTTCTTGATTTTTAGTTATAAAACAATATTTTGTACCGCTAAAATAATTTATCCACATGATCTCAGTTTGATACATTAATGTCCAATATTTTCCCATGCATCATATATTAATATATTATAATAAGAATGTCAGATAAACCCAAAATTGGCTTTAGAATAATAAATATAACGCCACAGGCAAGTTTATAATTTTTAGAGCTTATCAACGAGTAACTTGTACGTATCACCTAAAAAGAATGTCATTTTTGTTTAAATAGAGTTAGGCAATGCGTTATTCATAAGGTGAGCTGTTTAAAAATAGCGACAATTGAGCTTTATCATTCTAATAGTCATCTTTTTTTACGATTTCCGCAGGCTCGTTAAAATATATATATATATTTCTTGCTTTTTACTATAGAAAATTCAAAGACCTTACATTTGGCGGGAAACGGACCGAAATTCTTAAGACATTTAGCGGCAATTGCACTTTTTGCTCAAAAAACCTATTTTTGGCCATTGCTCTCGCAGTATTTACTCGAACTTAAATATATTAACCATGGGGGCAGGTTAATTAAAGAGACAATACAATGCAAAATTTCAAATTTATGTTATGAATAGGTTGAATAGTTCATTTCAAAAATCTATAAGTACAAAGCTGTATTAACACTTTCGAACATTAAATTAAAACAAAAACCACTGCTTAGCTAATGACAAATGTATAATAAACAAAATTAAAACAAGGGTTCTTGTAAACTCTAAAACTAATTGAAACTCTATTTATTACTTTTCCCTTACGCTTTTTCATTTTTGGATGAGATTTAGAGGTACTCACTGATTAGAAAACATGTGTTTTCATTTAAGGCAATACAATAACAATCAATATAATATTTTTTATTTGTAATTAAATAAGAAATTTCAATATCTCAGATGGTTAAATCAGCAGATTGCAGCATTGCTTACTTCCAAGTGTTTGGAGGGAAAATTCATGTTTTTGTTATTCAAATGATTTTTAATATTTTTGTTCTTTTAAAATTTATTAACTCTTAAGTGTTATCAAAGTTCGATTTTTGTGTAGTAACAAAAAACATGAAAAAGACAAAGCGCCACATATAATTTTTTTTGGCAAATTTTAAATAAGTTACTCTAAAATTTGATGAAATTTTTTGAAACTCTTCTTCATAGATCCAATATTTAGTTTAGAACAGAAGCACATATATATCCTCAATTCAGGGCATTCCAAAGAAAATTTAAAAGAATTTGCGTTTTTTCCCTTTAAAAATCCAAAAAAAGGGCGTTTTGTAAAACAAAGCGCTAATTTATACTGGGATATGGGCATATATTATATTTAA
>CABFPE010000250.1:202239-217140 GCA_900660155.1 Hofstenia miamia
ATATTTGTCTGTGTATAGTCAATCAACATTTCAAAAATATTTCAACCATCAATATATATATATTTGTATTTTCTGATATATTAACTTCAAAGCATGCACTTTTCAATATATTAATAATAAATTAAATATATGGTAGTAGTCTGTTTGTTGTATTTTATGTGATAGAATTGCATTAATATGACAAGAATAAGAAAAGAGAAATTAAATAGTTAAATAAAGATAAGAAATTGATTGGAAACTTATGTTAAATATAAATAATCTTTCAATGTACAAATGTGTATAAAACCCTTTCAAATTCAATCAAGACTGTTTTTAGGTATTAACATTCAACATTGGAGTAATATCATGTGTAAAATGACGTTTCTTTTTCTCACAAGCATTCATCTAGAAACAGTTTGGTTTGTGGTTTTGCTAACATGCGAACGTGTTTTTTGCATAACATATCCAATATTTTATAAGAATTACGGAAATGCCAAGAATGCATACACTGCTGGCATAATTCTATCACTAGTTATGATTATTCTAACTTTACCACATCTTTATTATTTCACAGTAAGTAATGGATTTTGCAGGCCCTTTGTTACTCTTCCTTTCTACGATATTTATCACAATGGTTTTCATTACGGACTCAAATTTATTTTGCCATCCTTTATTGTTATTTGGGGGAATGTGGTCATTATCCGCGCATTATTTAGATGGAGCAGACAAAGAGAAGGACAGAAAGTAGATGCTAGCATAGCAATTGTTCTTCTTGTAATTTCTGCCACATTTATTTTCTGTGGAATTGGGACAAGTGTTCTTGCAGTGTACTCAATGTATCTCAACGATGAAACCCCCGCGGAAGGACGAGTGTTCTTGCTGTGTACTCAATGTATCTCAACGATGACACCCCCGCGGAACGAGCTAAGATTTACCTTACCTATGCTATTACAAACCACTTCCACCTGCTTAACAGTTCTGTGAATTTTATCTTTTACATTATTTCCACTAAATCTTTTCGCGAAAGATTCATGAATATCATTTTGTGTAGAAAATGATGTGAATTTCGCATGCATAGTCAATAATTTGTATATCAATTATGTTATCTATTTTACCTATATATCTATTTTACCTATAATTGCAGTGTGCAAAATTTAAATGCTTATAAAAAATTTATAAGTAAGTGTCAAATAAAAGTTTTGAAAATTTATTGTATTTCTACATATAACTGTATATGCGAATCTTATAAATGTGATAATAGCAAGTAGATTTTTTAGAAAGAATTGGTCTTCAATAAGAAGAGAAAATCAATATTCAAGTAAAAAAAGTTAGGGGGCAATACCAAAAATGTAATTTTTTAATGTAATTTAAGCATTTATTCAGTTTATATACATTCACTGTAATGTAATGAATAATAAATGATCCTTTTATTTACAAATGCTCAAATTGTCCACCATTTACCTCGATACACTTCAAAACTCTATTCTCCATCGATGAACACACTTTGTGATAAAGCTCTGGAGTAATTGAATAAAAAGCGTTGGTTATTCTTTCTTTCAACTCTGCCAAAGAACGTTGTTTAGTACTGTACACAGCTTCCTTAATAACTCCTCAGAGGAAAAAGTCAGGCGGAGTAAGATCGGGAGATCTTGGGGGCCACTCAAGTCCTCCCCGTCAGCCAACGATTACCAAAAGTGTCAGTCAACCAATTATGAGCCACGTTTCCACCATCATGCTGAAACCATCTTTCCTGAATATCCCAGCGCTCATTAATTTTGTAGGTGAGTGATTGACTGATTTGCGTATCGCTGCCCCCTAACCACCCTGTATTTTGAATATTTATGACATTGACTGTCTTCTGTGCTTAAAAATTTATGTAATATGATGCATTCTTTAACTAAAATTATCTTCTGAAAACGTCTTAATAGAAATCAATTAAGTCATTTTTCAGGGATAGTAAATCTTTGAAAATCCGCAGAAAACAGAAATTGAAAGGAAAATGAGAACATGGCATTTAAGAGGTTAATAATTCATAAAGGTTTGTTTTCAACTAATCGAAAACTGCTTTCTAAAGAAAATTTCACTAAGAAAATGTTATTCATTTCCTCAGTTTAAGATTTTCTATTCCATTAAGATTTGATGTACAGCAAAATAGTTTTCACAGAATAGTTTAAACTTAGTTGGATCGTTAGTTGATTTATACACTAGAAGTAGTGTTTAAGTGAAAAAATTTTTAAATTTTGAATATTATAATATAATTTGAAATCTTTTTCTGGTCGCTCTCTTGGCTGATAAACACTTTTAAAAAAGAAGCTCCTAATGCTGTGCTTGCTTCAAAATTTAGAGTAACAAAAAAATTGTGATATTCTTCCGTTCATAAATTATTATTACATTGGAATCGTAGAAATGCAACCGAATCAGATTCATGGTCTTGTAACTCAGTTGAATGTGCGATATATCGATTAATTTTGGATATATTTCAAAACATGTTAATTTGAAAAGGTTATTGGGCAATATATTTATCGGAAAACATTAAAAACGCTCTCGACATTTACTAAGGGAACCTCATTTGCCGTTGTTAAAGCAGATGACTGGAATTTTCAAGCACAATAAGTAAAGAATATGAAATGCAGTTATCAGCAGAAAGTGCCTTTCAGTTTTTTTTTCAACATTCATTAAATAGCTTTTCATATTTTTCAGTAAAATAAATTTTGCAAAGAAACCGTAGCTACATGTAGCACTAAAAGCGCCACAAGAAAACGAATAAAAATACAAGTCTGTGACTTTGTGATGTTTATATCTACGATTTACTTATTTATTTATTAAAATATAGAACTTCGCCAGCATATAAATTGCATATTTTAATGATATACTATCTAGCAAGTCCAATGCATTTTTGACAAATATTTGTTTTAAAATTGCATAATGTTTTTAATAAAGATGAAGTAGTTATCTTTTCTGAAAAATTGTTTGAACTCAGATGGTAATCAAAACGAAAAAATTTGAATTTACAAAGAATTTATTATTTTGCGAGATAATTAATTACTAATGATTTTATAAGGCAATCTCTGACATTTCATTATCAAATTAAAGAGTGTGTATACTTTTTTTATTATTGTACCAACATTTTGCTTAATTAATTTTTTTGAAAGTCATTGCATGGCAATAAAATAAATAGACATTGGGATTTATCGTATAGTAATTGTACAATCCGAATAGTTTGTTATATTTGTTTGTAAAAACTTTTCAATTTTAAGATTTTCTCTTTTTAGATTGATGATGTAATTTTTATAAATGTTTAAATGCTAAGTATTTCTAATTTTATTTATGACAGTATTTAAGGTAAAAGACAAATGAATTTCATAAATAATTTTAACTATAAGCAGAAATTATTAACTTAGTCAACCGTCAAAATGATGGCTTTGGTGTTTAAAGGTATTTATTTTTTCTACGATTCGAGTGTTAAATTGTTAACTTGGTGGCATTTTCTAATGAATACGTGGCATTTATTTCGACTAGTCGATCTGCTAGAGGAGGCCATGATAAGATATGCAAATATTTATCTAAAGGCGAACATGTATTCAATAATAACGAAATTTTTCAATAGATGGTGCCACAATTTGGATGAAATTCATATTTTTAGAACATGCATTAAACATTTCAGACGATGTTCATTGCCACATATGACAAAATAATTTACTTCAAAATTTTAATCAAGAGTATGGCATATTATTACATTTGTGCTTGGGGAGGAATTCTTTAATAATGCAATTCCACACATAATTGAAAATTACAAATCTTATAGTAATTTGAAAGTATTTATGTCACACTTACCAACAACTTATATTTGTTTGTTTCTATGTATTTGAATATATTTAAATGGTAAAGAGTGCAAACCTATCTAGCGTATGAAATCATCATTGAATTTATGCAATTTTTTGGAAAACTGGTATCTATGGTAATTTCAAATTTACAAAACTATGCTGTGTTAGCATTATTGGAGATAAGAGCACTTTACATGTTATTTTTAGAAATTAATTAAAAAGCAAATTCAAATTTAATGTTTCTTATTTATGATTAATAGCAACATTTATATCCTTTCATGCATTATAAATGGTAATTTTTACAGACATCTAGGCAAATTATATATTAAACGTACGAAATTATTCCAAAAATAACATTACAACTTTATAAATAGCAGAGTTTTAATGAGAAAGCTTTCAATTTTTTCCGTTACTATAATAGTTTGAATTTATAAATATTTAAGTATTTTGAAGAGCAAAAAGGTTTCTGCCTGGAATATACAACTAGGTCTTTAAAAAGTTCTTAATTATGCTCGATGAGAACTACCATTTTTGTTGTACAGCAGGTTTCTATGCAAAGTGTGGGGATACTTGACTGACCAATAATGTAAGCTTTGTTTGTTTGTGTACCAATTCAAATCAATGAGGGCTTCCTCATTCATTAAATATGGCTGAGCTGATATTTTTGGAATTTCTCTCCAAAATTTAGACGCGAAAATTTCGGCATTGGATGCCAAAGTGTAGATGATCATTACTGTATAAGAATTGATATTGAACTCTGCAAATTCGAAATCTAAACCTCAAATTTTTGTTAAATAAATAGGAGTATACTTTTACTGACAGCGTTCACAGATCAACAAATTGTGGTAGTCAGTCCGGTCGCTGCCACTGGTCACGGATCTATGGTAAGTATAGATAAATTAAATTTGATTTACACTCAAATTTTGCAAATGTGATGTGGTATGCCAAATTAACTCTTAAATTTTTCTTTTTTTCACTACAACGATTTTTCAATAGTTCAGTAATGCGTTATACTTGTTAATAGTATTGAATCATATTGATCTAAGTTATTCCATGGAAAAATCTAAAGGAAAATTAGGTGGTAAACCAATAGAGTCATTCGTATCATTAAAGAAAAATTTATTCTCTAGCACTGAAAAATTTTTGGAAGCGGTGGATACGGGTAACAAAGTGCTTTTTAAGTGAGAGTTTGGTATTAAACTTCTAACCAAACATCACTATTCTAGCTTAACCACAACAAAAATTTCTTTATAAGCATTGTAACAATCATAATTGAAGCCACATAATCTAAGTTGTCAACATTCAGATTGTATATAAATATGTATAAACATGTATATATATATATATGTATAAACATATATATACATATACAGTATATATGTATATATTATATATATATATACACATTTTCCGTTTGCAAAATTGTGAAAATATAATGAATTGTACAAGTAAAAAATCATTAAAAAATTCAGACTTTCTAGAAATTTGAGGGCGCAGGACCTGCAAATACAAATGTTAACTGTGAATTATTTAAATTTCATGCGTAGGCAAGTATATTTATAGCACTTATTCGCTAGAAAGTTAGATAAACATTATGCATTTGTTAAGTGAAAAATACTTTTCAATTTTCAGCAGTTCTATGTCAGCAATGTCTGAGCATGTCACCGGTATTTGCTAATTTTTAATTCGAAAAATATTTAATTTTTGGAGTTTGACAGCAATAGCATTAACATATTAATGCCCTTGTGGAAAGTTGTGTTGGAATAAGTCCGGAACTACAGACATCGAAATTTACTTCTACTTGCCTGCAAAAGATATAATTTATAGATTGCTTGGCTTTCAAGTAATGTGCCCATAGGGATCGAAATGTGAATTTTATAAAATTCATTGGCATTTTTTAAAGAATCAATTTTGAAATGATTGAATTTTTGAAAAATGTACTTTCCATGTAAAGGAATGAATTCTACAGTTAGGCATATTGTGATATTTTAATTAATGATGCAATATATAATAGGCTTGGATTCAATTTTTTCAAAAACTTTGTGAAAAATATAAGCATCAATGATGTGTTATCGGTTTGAATATATTTATCTACGATGTGCTCTGACTTTGTGCAAAATTTCTTATTTCGTTAAAAGTTTACGAGAATAACTTATTCAGTCTTCTCAATTGTTGAAATTATCGTTTCCAAATAAAATATGTTCATCTTTAGAATCATAAATTTATTCACAACATACATTATGAAAAAAATGACTTTTGAAGCAATGCGTTATTTTTGGGAATTGATTAATAGAATTTGGAAATACTAAATATTTGTGTGTGAAAATTTTGATCTGTTCTATCCTTAATTAGACCCACGAGTTGTGCTTCGTCACTCCAAAGTATTAAATATTTTAAACAATAAATATCCGGTTTTCTAATAAGCTTAGTTGTTTCAGTAATTTTCTCATATTCAAGTTGATGTTACTTACAAACTTTTAGTATTTGAGTCAATTTTAAATCCAAAAAAGTTTTGCTAAATATATATGTGTATAAGTGTATATTCAATAATTCGCTCACATTTAACAAATTTAAAAAATCAATTGATATTAAAATCATTAATTATGCATTGCACGTGCCACATAATTTTGCAAATGCAAATTAGTATAAATATATAACTCATTCTGTGGTATTTCATCACTGCTCCGCTTGAGCTGTGCGGACATTAAAGCAAAAACATGAAAATTTGTTTAAAGCTTACTTAAAATAATCGAAACTGTATTTGTTTATTGCTAATGAGAGCATCTAAAATATCTTACATCAATTAATTGACAATAAATTTACCAATAATAAAATTACAGAATAACGTTATTCATAGAATTTTATTATTCTTTACCAATGGGGTCCTTAAGTTTCCAAATTTTGAAAACGTCTATTCCTTCAACTGTTGTTTTTCATAAAATTTCAAGACGATTTTGTTGCGATGTAAAATGATAAATATGCTTCCAAAATGATAGCAGACAATTAACAGAGCTGAGTACAATATTATTAAAGCCCTCCTTCTAACGGTAACAATAACAAGGAATAAATTTGGACTAAAAAGAAAGTATATTCTAATTCCCAAAATGCATCTTTAGGTTAGTTAGTGCTTGTAAGCAAAAAATATCTAAGACCAAACTGAGAATTTACGCCACTGCATTGGTATCATTTCAGATAAAATTATGTAATCTTTGTGATTCAAAATTTTCGTAATTTGCAATGAGCGTTTTTTTCAATAGATGGCGTTTGAAATATTAACGAATTAAAAGATATTTTTGGCACATTATATAGTAATAAGCACCATTTCCGGTTGATTTTTATAAAAAATTGCCCTTAGCTCTTTCGTAACAGTAGCTTTTGATTTACATTTTCTAGTTATGAAAAATTTTCTGGCCATTCGCTGAATAAGTTCTTCAAAAAAGTAATGAACTTCCTTTTTTAGTATATTTGGCCCTAAACACCTATGGATTTTCTAAAATCTGTGGATTATATTGTTTTAGAAATATATAAACAATAAAAACTAGAGACCTAATTAACAGTAATAATTCATAGTTGTTGGACCATGCAAAAAATTCAAAGAAGCAAAAATTATTTGTTGTTAAAAAATAATGCACTTATTACACGGCAATTGCTGAAAAATTCACAAGACTGCATAAATTGTAGCAGATCGATTAAAAAATTTCACAGTATACGATCGATCTGATGACTTCTTTGATCAATGAAATAGTCCAGATCTTCTGTAGAGCAAATTGCATGCTTTACTGTTAATGTGTTATTCAAGCCCAATGACAAGCTCATTCACGTGGAAGCAGTGTTACTGTAGATGACTTTTATACTTTTATAGTTAACACGGTGGACGTATTGTCATTGAATTAAAGGCATACACAAAGCTGGATCCGGTTCGACTCGACCAGCAGGTTGGCAAACCGGTCGACCGGTAGACATGAAGCCCACGTTTATTCTCTTTCTCTCTCTCTCTCTCTGAAGAAGAAAGTTTAGCTAAAAATGATCAAGAACGTATGGCAACTAGAAATTGTTTGGATTATGTCATTTTCTTTAAATGTAAATGTAAAAAGCTATGCATTTTACCTGCTAAGGTAAAAAGTGAGATCATGAAGGCTTCAGACAATACATGCACAAAATAACAAAGTTTTTGACATTATTTTGAAAGTCGTTTTCATTTTATAATGAGAAGAAAATGGTGCACACTGCCTCTTGGCCCGCTCACCGGCAGTTATTGGTCGGTAAAAGCATGATTTTCTATTTTTAGCGACATTTTGCAAATCATAATTTTCTTTATTGGCCAAATTTCGATAGCAAAGTTTTGTAACAACAGAATTGTTTAATGTCTTCATATTATTATTGTAATAATTTAAATTTAATTTCTATATACTGGATTGGTGATAATTGAATGCATTTTTGCAATTAAATTACATGTACTGTATATACAGTAGCAAAGTGACCGAATTTTGTCTCGCCTAAGAGTTAAATTTACTAGGAGCTAACCCGCTTTCCAATAAACTAGTCCTTGCAGCCGGCTTCTTGATACAGGTAATATAATGCATATCAAATGGTTTTACACTGAATGTGTTGAAATATTGATATGTACAGTCCTTTCAGTTCTGGAAATCGAAATCATTCCATCTAGGCCTAATTGCCCGCAAAGTATTCGTTATACAAGCCTCAAAGGCTAAGTCTGTGCTCAAAGCTCATCGGCAGGACATTTTGTTAGTGAAAATCGTACTCTTTAAAAAAGAAATGCTGTTAAGGTATTTGTGGTTTTGAAAGAAGCAAGACTTAGCAAACTTATTTAGACTCTTAATCTGCAGTAATAAGTTGCTTATTTTGCAAATTAGAAAAATAATCCAATTTGAGAAAATAACTTTTGTAGCAATTAAATTCCTTTAACCCATTGTGCCGCAAATATCAAATTGTAGGCGCTGGTGAAAACCGGTCAAAATTCTGGAAAAATAGACAGGTTTACCGGCCAGTTACAGCCGGTTGAGAAAAAGCTTAGCCGATTCATTCGGGTTAGAAAAAATCATGACTGGTTTCAACTCAGGGAATGCATAATATAAACATTTGAGAATCCTGAATAAAATGCAGCTCTGCAATTGATGAACGGTGACCTAATCAGAAAACTATCTCAACAAAAATACCAGAACATCTCAATCCAAAAAACAGATTACGTCTAGAGATAAAAAACTAATTGGCTTTACTGTTTGCCCAAGAAATTAGGACAAAGAATCCAAATCGGATTCAATGAACAGCACAACATCTATGATAATGTCCATTGAAAACTGCGAATGAATGATGCTGAGATGATATCCACTAATGCAAAATTTCACTACACATTGATAATCGATTGAAGTATATAAATGTATTTTTTCTCTTGTACTTCAAGTGTAAATTCAATTGTATATATAATTTTATCATGTAAACTAACTTCGTTTTAAACTTGAGATCAGAAATGATCCCATAATTAATACTAGCTATGATTTATTTAACAAAAGAAACAAAGTGTTAAAGGACGCTACAAAAAATTATGTTGATGAGATAAAGTGTTCCGTAAATACTTTTTGTATATCAAAGAGCATTTAGAATATCATATATTTCATCTTATGGCCAGTCATTAAGCTAACATGTGGAATCTCAAGTTTGGTATCATGGGACGAAATCCCCATCCAACCCAGAGCCTACATCCAGGGTTTTCCGGAATCCGACATGCGGTAAGATTGGCAATTACATAGACGGATCCGTATATCCAATATCCGAGAAATTTTTGCTTACGTATAAGATTTTACCGGAAAACATATGTGCAATATTTTTGCTAAATTCTGAGATAAAACTTGATTTAAAAATGTAATTTTCGAGAAAAAAACTATTGTTATTGTCATTTAACAAAATAAGTTTTTCTGACATATCAGGATGTAATCTATTTAATGTGCGTCAAAATATTTATATATTTATTGAGAAATGAGGTTGTCTTTCAGAAATAATTGAACAATATGATCCGGTATCCGATATCCTACTGTCAAAGTTTCAGGAATTTTCTGGTATCCGGTATATTTAATTCATTATCCGGATCAAAACCTTACTACCTCTGCCAATTAATGAGCACGTTTTGTAAGATATTATTTTTCTACACATTTTCTCTGAAATTCACCCAAGAGTGATTGAAATTCGTACAAGAGATATTCAATTTTAGCAAATTTGGTTACACTGTGTACATTAAATTTTTTCTCCAAATTTTGAGCAATTTCATAGTTTATATTGTCCATCCAAAGAAGTTCAGAGGTACATTCCAAATCCTATGGTTTTTCTGACGTGTTAGTTGAATTTTAACTGTCTTCAAACACGGTGTATACCCATTTTCTAGGCAATGCAAGTTAATTAAAAAACATTAGTTTCATTTGATTATTTACAGTAGTAAAACACGCATAAATATAAGTCCTATTTTTCGTATCATATAATAAATTCAAATGGCTTAGTGAAACATATTTCTCAATGACATTTCTATACATTAATAATGACGAGGCTGTTTTTGATTAAATCAAAAGCAAATGTACCTAGCAGTATGTGTAGTTCAAATGAGTGAATGTTGGTGATTTTGAGAAAATTACAGTCCTGAGAATTTCTGCTTCACAGTCATTTCTTGCTATCTGCCATAAAGATCATCTAATTTTAGAAATGCTTGCTTGTTATTTGATTTCAGATTCAGACTGTAGTCTTTCTTTTACAGCAGATTATTAGTCTGGTTGGAATTATGCTTTAGCTTTGGGAAAGGTGTTTGGCGCATCAGAGCATTGTTTATGCAAGTAATGATGGAACTTGGAAATAATGCTTTTGTAAATCCTGGGTGTATTGTTGTTAGTGTTACTGGGATCGATTGCTTTTGGAATGCCTTTTCTTTTCGCTTATCACAACAAGAAAAAGTTCACATGATTTTGAGAATTAATTAAAAACTAAAAGTATTCGATTTTTCGCAAAATTTTGGAATGCCTTTTCTTTAGATCTAAATACAAAAGAAAAAGTTCACATGATTTTGAGAATTAATTAAAAACTAAAAGTATTCGATTTTTAAATGTCTTGTTCAAAGGAAGTAATGCTTCCCAAATACCAATATCCATGTTCTTTGTTAATATAAATAATGATTGGGGGTGAACCACCAAGGAATAAATTTTTTTTTTAATCTTACGAATAATTACTTATGACAAATACCAGGTGCATGGTTAGAGAGGAGTCCTGGTGCCCAATATTTCCCCACTTAATAAAAATTGTGAAAGCTAATTGTCTACGAATGTAGAGGTGAAAGTGAACCTATTAAATAGATCCTGTCATTAGACACAAGAAAAATGTCATAAGAATATAAAAAATAAATTCATTTCTAATATTATGTTACCAACAATGTTTCTCTTATAATAATATTAAAATATATTTGAAAAGCTTTCAACAATTGCCTGTTGCAGGAAGCAACATCTAGATGTGTTCTTGCACATAACAATTTATTCTAAAATAGTAGCATGACTCATACTTTTGCAAAGGCAGTTTTGGATATGGGACCACCCTGATATAAAAATCCTGCATGAGCACTACTAACTCTTTTAGTTTTTGAGTTTTTACTAATAACTGATATTAAGCTAAATTTATTACTGCAACTCTATAAATTATGTGAACTAGTTACCTTGGGGATAGATGAAAGATAATGAAATACTATTTTTAATATTGCTAGGTTTAGATTTGTCTTCAACATTACGCTGGGATTGCAAAATTATTACCCTACGTCATGATGGATAATCTTAGGAAAGATGAGCAGTAATTATTCTTCAGAATAATGAGGATGTGTGAGGGCCTGTGGTCTATCGCAATTGTCTCCTTTGGCTTATGTAACCAGGGTTGGTCGCTAAGTGACCTCTTTTGAGTCAGCATTAAAACCTCTTGCGTGTATTC
Source organism: Hofstenia miamia (assembly GCA_900660155.1). NCBI lineage: Eukaryota > Metazoa > Xenacoelomorpha > Acoela > Hofsteniidae > Hofstenia > Hofstenia miamia. The sequence continues at coordinate 214,011 of CABFPE010000250.1, forward strand.
GAATTGCTAACTTTCTCAATTTCCCCTCGTTTCACCTGACTAATGTGCTAGTGCGTCTTAAAAGAAAAGCAAAAGAAGCTCTTTCTCCAATTTTTTCCTAAATTCGAATCCGGTTTGGGTAGTGAGCTAAGGTGTAGTTCAGGAGCTGTAAACTCTTAGATTTTAATTTTATGTAAGGCTGAAAACAATAAGTTTTAGGAAAAACAGTGCGATACTTTCTAATGTTGTCTTTCTTTGAAGATAAATAATAAACAATACTAGGCTGGGTATCTTTGATACAAAGACACTTGTTTTTGAAAAACTAAATGTTGTAAGAACAAAATTGCAAAAAGTAAAACGTTCGAATTTTCAAGCTACTGAGTTTGTGATGATAATTTAAAGTTACCGTTGAGTTAATGAACCCTGAATTATATTAGTAACGAAACAACTTCAGGATGCCTTCTACTTCAGGTAAAAACGATGTTCTTAACAGTTGATAAGATTAAGACTTAATTTAACAAAGCTTGGAATAATTGTCTCAAGGAAAATGCAAGTGTAAGAAAGAAATTTGTTTCTTTTAATACAGATTTTAAACTTGCATAATGTAATCACGCTTATGCGGATGAAAACACTTTACCTACTGAATAATAATTTGAAGAATAACTAACAAGTTACAAAGAAAATACGAAGGAAATCAACATACTTTTGGTAAATATGGTTAACTTTAGTCATCCTACAATGTAATGATTTAACAGAGCTACCAAACTCGTCCACTGGGGTGGTTATCCATGAGCCCCATGGGGATTCCCATCAATCTCGTGGGGTGGAGATGAAAAGCCGCCTCATGGGTTTCATGGAGATTTGTGGTGCTAACATTGTAACTTCAAATGAAGAGACTTTTTTTGCTTTCTAATTACAAAGAAGACGATGCTATATCTATTCATTATTATTAGTGATCGCACTCAATCAATGACATCCACTTCAAAATTTAGTAATTATTATTTATGTTAACGGTTCTCCATATCTCAATTCTTTACACCAATTGTATGACATGTTTCGTAATAATGGATATTCACATCATCTTATAAAGATAATTGTAGATCACTGTTTATCGGCAACTAATCATGAAAAATCTGATGAAGATATAAATGAAAATAAGAAAGGAATATATGGGAAATTATCATTCATTAAAAATAATACAATTCAATCGAAAGACAAGCTGCGATCATTTAATGCTATTTTAAAATTTACAAAGATTATTTCAATGTTCCAATGATGTAAAACATGAAATTTAATTTGCAAAAAATATCGAATATCAAAGCCATTTAGCAGAGAAATTTTTAATCACATTCACAATGTCAATATCGAAATTTTAAGATCACTACAAAAACAAAGTTACCAAAACTTGCAGAAGCCATTAATGTTAACAACATTAATAAAACAAAGCTATTAAATAAATATATTAATCCAGCAAAGTATTTATTTATATGTTAGATTTTATTTATTATTTGAGTGTAGTTTTTATATTCTAAAAATATTTTTTGCCGCAAATCGTTTGCTGATGATGATTTATTGAAACGTTCAATGTGTTTTCTTTTAGAATATATACATAGTTATGGATATATATATATATATGCAATGTCAAAAATTTGCCGAATGATAAGTAAGAAATATAGTTAGTATAACAATTGTAAGTATGTACATCTGGACGTGAGACGTAAACAATTAGACATTGACTTACAATGTTTCATGCAAATGCTAATACGCAGTATTGGGTATGACATGCTCCAAACAGAACATTGTTGATTACATCGCTAATAAGAATCGTCGCATCATACTTAGGCAGTCTTAGAGAAGCCAACCTTCCCATGTGCTGCAAGGGCTGCAATCTACTTCAATATGTATGTATATGTAGTCATCGCTGATATCTGAACTAATAAAAATGTTTTCATTTTTCAAAGTTTTGTTCGCTATATGATTTTGATTGATGTTTAATATGGAAATTTATGACAACAGATATTTTAAAAAACTAAAATTGTTGCATTTAATTATAAAATTTATTTCCCTTGTAAAATACTATACAAAAATACAATTGTGAAGCGCAGGTATGCTTGTTTTGTTGAAACTAAAACAACAAATATCACAACGAATCTACGAAATTACAACTACTAAAATTCATTTCAAACCAATTAATGTCACCTCTTTTTTATTGCGTAAACCATATTCTGCAGACATTGAGACATTTTTTCTGCGTTAGCAAGTTAAATTCGGTTATTAGGTCAAATATTATGACAAATTTGGCAAATTATGACAAACAATGTCATGAAACAAAGAATAGATTCAAAGGCATTTACAATAAAGATGTTGACAGCAGTAAAGACCTCAAACTATACAATAATTTCAGCATTTTATATTTCTTGCATATTTTATCCAACAACTGCTCAGTCATTTTAGCTTTTTGGACAATTTTGACAATTCATTTAAGTAAGCACTTTGTGAATTTAAAGATTGTCACATATACATGTTAATCAAAGAAGAAATAATACTTACATTTGCCAAGAACACTTCAAGCAAATACATCATTAAACGAAGGTAACATTGTGTAATTGTAATCCTTTCTTAATATATTGAGAGATAAAATTAGATGTGGGAACTCACGCTTTATCTTAAACAACTATCAATAGAAAAATAAGCCCATTTTGTATGCTATCATTATATTGGTAAATTATCTGTTTTATTGCTCAGTGTGCAAAAAATTTTATACATTTCTTTCAAAATATGTAGCACTTGTGTAGTTTGTAAGAAATACTGAAAAAATATCTGTATCTCTTAAAGTTTCCAGGAGTAAATCAAGTAATAATGTTATCAAAATTTTTGCAATATTTCTCAAAAGTAGTCAGTGCTCGATGGAACATTTAGTGCGGCAAATTTAATCGTATAGTCTAAGGATTTTAAGTCAAATGCTGAATTTAAATATCTGTAAAATAATACATCACATTGCTGCAAAAAGTCTAATTTCACTTAAATGGTAATTGAGAATCTTTCACATTGCACCGATCTACGTAGATCACGATTAAAATTTTACACACTTTTCAGGTAAAATATTGCTTTATATTGAGAATGTATATTGAATTAATACTATATATATATA
>CABFPE010000250.1:236404-263360 GCA_900660155.1 Hofstenia miamia
TTATATGTATTATATATATATATTGATATATATATATATATATATATCTTATGTAAATATATATATATATAAGCTAATAAATTTATTAAGTATTTCACATTAAGTTATCTTAAGTTTGCAATAATAAAAATATTTTTATACACGGGATTTTATTTTTGTCAATTTTATAATGATATTTGTATATTTATAAGTTTATGCATTTCCTATAAATTTCCTATATAAAATGGCGAGAGAACACAATAGGAAAAGGGTAAACTTTGGTGGGTGCATACAAATCAAAAAGAGTTAGAAAAGATTTTGCGGTTGTCATTTTGAACATAAATAAGGAAAGCAATAACTATGAAATCAAGTTTCTATCGAGATAGCCTACAAAAGGAATAGAGTCCATGAAATTTTCAATCCCAGAGAAGGATGACATTGATTATATTGAGCTTGAAGACATTGTGCTGAAATTAGAGGCCCCGATATTTATAGGTGGAGCTACTCGCACGAAAACTTAAGTAATTATAAATTATAGTAATTTGTGGAATGTTATTCTTTTTTTATAATAAATGTTAATTTACTAAAGTTTCTGTTTTAGATACACAAGATAGCTTTTCCCAGTGCACCCTACACATATTTTATTTAAACTTAAATTATCAATCATAATTTATCATATTAGTAAATTATTTTACGTTTAACATATTTGGGCATAAGGAGTCTTTGTTGATGGAAAATATGAATTACATGCATTTGCCATTAATTAAAGCTAAAAAAAATAAAATTTGTCCCAGTGCACCCCACTCTCCCCTACAATGCAAGAAATTATTTGCTGAAGTAATTTAATATGGTTTATATAATATGTTTGCACTTTGCTTAAAGTCAAACTACCTATCGACAAAAAATAGTTAGCAAAAACACACAAATGCATATAAAGGAAAAATTTTGTTCCGCTTTGACTGCCTATTTTCTAATGATTACGTTTCTATAAAATGAATGTTGCTATGAATAATTTTTTACAAAAATAATCAAAATGGCATTCTCTCAAATACCAACAAAATTTATTTGATTGAACTCCTGATTTGATAAAATACAATCTAAGCAAGCTAAAATTATTCAATTATTGATTGAAACATATTTTATTGCATTGCGAAAGCTCAATTATCCAGAGCATGCTAGATTTCAAGAAATTCTGAAAAACTTTTCATCCATTTAAATAACTAGAGAAAAGTAAATTTAGAATACGCAATTCTATTTAATTAAAGTTATTATACCGCATGCCGACAACTGGAACTTAACTAAGTTCTTTTCCTGAATGGGAAAATGAATTTGTCAATGGAAGCTTACATGTATTATTGTATTAATATTCCTAAGTAACTAATATGAAAACAAATTTTTCTGAGGAAATCTGCCTGGCGATTTTTTATAGACGTGTTTAGGTTTCAACTAATAGAGTGTATATATTTTGAGACTTCTCTGAAATATTAGTTTGCTTAAGTTTAAGCTTCGAATTTAACAATAAATTCGAAACCTGCTGGACGTACAGGGATAATTTTAGGAATATATTATATAACAAGGTATGAGTAATATTTTATTTAGGCATTAATATCCAACATATTAGTCTAATATTGTGCAAGATGACATTCCTCATACACACAAGTACTTACTTGGAAACAATTTGGTTTGTTGTGTTACTTACATGTGAACGAGTTATCTGCATCAAATACCCGATATTTTATAAGTATCACGGAAATGCTAAAAATGCTTATATTGTTGGAATGATTGTATCAATTATTATGATTTTCTTAACTTTGCCTCATGTGTATTACTTCAACTTAACCAACGGATTTTGTAGGGCGTTTGTAGATCTGCCTTTGTATGATATTTATTACAACAGTTTTCATTATGGACTTAAGCTTTTTCTACCTTCGTTTATTGTTATTTACGGGAACGTTGTTATCATCCATGCACTATACAAATGGAGCAAACAAAGAGACGGCCAGCGCGCTGATGTTAGTGTCGCTGTACTGCTTTTAGTAATTTCTGCTACTTTTCTCTTCTCCGTTGTTGGTGCAAGTGTTATTGCAGTATATTCAACATACTATGATGCTGATACACCCGAAGACATTGCAAACATCTACTTTCAGTATGCTATCACCAACCACTTCCACTTGCTGAACAGCTCTGTGAACTTTATTTTTTACATTGTCTCCACAAAATCATTCCGAGACAAGTTTTTTGCTATTATTTTGTTTAGAAAATGACTTAAGATATGCACGATTATTATTCAAGATATGCATGATTATTATTCAATATAAAATTCAAATAGAAGTATATTTAGTTTAAATTTTGTTTTATAACCATAACGGAAACTGATAATGAATTTGGTGTTAGCTAAGCATTTGAAATTTGTTCAACAAAATGTTAAAATGGAATCCGATGAATTCTACAAACAAGAAATTTACTTTTTGGCTGCGAAATGTATCAGTTATGAATTTTGAAAAAAACCTCTGATGGTTATTATTATGAGATTTAAACAACCCACTTTCAATGCATGCAGTGATTCATTACTCAATATTCTATCATTGATTGATTGCATTTATTTTGCTATAGTATTACTGGAATATTAATATTGAAAATTCTTTTGTTGCCTAGATTAAATATTAAAAAAATTTATTTTAATTATGTACATATTAACCTTGCATACACTATGTACTCGTATATAAATATTTGAAAATTTTTGGAAGATCCCTATCTTTTCAAAATTAATGGAAATGGCTTCAAAAACTATTTTCAATTGAGTACATTTAGTTTCTAGTTGTATTGTTGAACAGTTAATTAAAAAAAATCAGATTTTTAAGAAGATACCAATGATATAGAATGTAATTTTTTAGAGAAATTGATTTAAGATAGGAATAAAAAAATTCATGCGAGAGCTGATATATATTTTTATCTGTAACCATGAATGCATACATATAAGGAGTGAGTGTAATTGAGAAATGTAGATGAGATTTTCAATGACTAATTTCTTTGTGAATAATTAAATAGCAATGGATTAAAACTTGAAATTTTATATTATTTCTAGTATAAAAATAATGTGACATATACAGTATGTGTAGATCAATTAAATATACAATTTTCGATCTGAAAATTGAATTAGTAGAAGGAATTTATGTGTAACAATGTTTTAGAAAGCATGCTCAAATATTGGTGAACGAGGAGATTCAGCTGCTGAACATTTATCCGGAAAGCGAGATGTTATTAGCAGTTTACATCATCTGATGATTTCACTGAACTTTCTTCTGCTTACTTATCCTTTATTCAAAATATACAACTTCTTCCGTAAAAAATACTGCAAAGTATGCATTAAACCATTTTTCAAAATATTTAAAATTGAAACAACTATAGAGTGACAATAAAGTCTGGACACAATAAAATTTCATAATTTCGCCACTATTTAAATATGTGAACTTCTTTCCGGTTAAAGTGCATTAAATTTTTTAATTACGCCTTCATAATCAATGAGAACTATCAGTTTAAATCTTTCTTGAATTATGGATGAAAAAACTATGAATAATTTTAAAGCCTACATTGAAAAATAGTTAATTTTCCTGTGTCCAGACTTTACGNACCCTGTATTTGATATTAGCCTCAGAAAATTATATCCAAAATTTTAAACATAATTATGGATAATTTTCTAGTTACTAATAAATAAATTAGAAATTTTGAGGTTGATATGTGTATAATGTTACGTTTAATTATACAGTGCAGGTGCTTATGAAATTTTTGGATTTTCAATGAATTTTTAGCGCTATTTTTTCGGCCACATTTATAGGAAATCGATGTGCTTTGCATATGGACAATACAAAATTTACTTTCAACGTATATCTTAAATAGTATGCCACAATGAACTATTTTATTATAGGATTCATTGTTTTAAAATAAATCTAGTTATAATTTGCAAATTTTCTATATGCTTCAAATTGGAATAGTAGAAATATTAATATTTGTAACAATTGGAGAAAATCTTTGAAAATACGACATTTGACGTACTTTATGCTGCTTTGTATAATGTTGTTTGTATTTAGCACAAAAATTTGGTTGTCAATGCAGACTTGCTCCAACTGGAATGTAGGACCAGTAGTGGTACATCCACTAGCAAATTTTGAATTCAATTCACAGAAATGTATTAAAAAAATTGCATTAAAATTGTTCAAGAAACAAAAAAATGTTTTCTTTCAAAATGACAAATAGAATAGTTTAATGTTCTTGAATAATTGTATTTCTCATAAATCGTATTATTAAGTTCATTAATCATTCGCACCATTCTAATAGTTTGTTATTATAAAGTGGTTCACTAATATATAAAGGTCTAAAATTGTGTAGAAAATGTATGGAAAATATTATAAACTACGCGTAAATCATTGATTTCTTCATGAATATGCACAATTTTGAAACTTCGAAATCCTTTCTGCAATTAAAATACTATATTTTAGAAAGCGAAGCTTATAGTCTTCAAAATGATGCTGTTAACTGGACTGACTTCAAGCAAAGCTGAGCATAACTCAAATTCAATATGTAGCTATATAATTTTCCAAAGAAGAAGAAATAACATATTCAAAATTGGAAATGAAAGAATCAGAATACAACGATTATCAGTTATATTCCTGATATTACTATAAACGTTTAATTCGATGTTATGGTGTGCAATTTAGTGTCAATCACTGCAATATATTTGTAGGAAATCTATGTACTTTTTATCTTTGAATTCAAATTTTTCCACCGAAATGTTTTGTGATATTATCTTATATTTTATCAATTTCTATAACGAATGTATTTGAAAAAATTTTTGTTAAGCATGAAGTATTATAGTTATTCTACAGCTATGAAACATTACGCTTGATAATATGCTAAAAACAGCTTAATATGCTTAGTAGAGTTGAGAATCTTTCTATTGAATAGCAATAATCCACATTTTGAAATTTCAGTGAATATATTTCAGTGATTTATAAATGAGATGCAATAAAAAATTCAATCAAAGAAAACATAAAATTAAAATTATACCGAAATTTTAAAGTTGTGGACAAGTAATTCCAATCAAAATATTATAATATATTTTGCAAATTTTTCAAGTATTAATATTATTTCTAGCATAGCATATTTTTGAGAGTACAATAACATTTCTTTATCCTCATATTCTTTATTAGAAAAATAGTTATTGTAGTATTAATTCTGTTCCACTTTATGGAAATAATTTTTTGTTCTCTGTGAAATAGAGCACAAATTACATCATATTAAAAAACTGAGAAACATGTTTTCAAACATTTTGTACTTATTTGAGATTGTTCTTAAATCAAAGATGGTAGCAGTCACTGGCTGGCCAGGCTTGATCTATTGGATGAAAAAAAATCTAAAATTTGAAAAAATTCAATTTCTCAGCAGTTTTTAGTATTGCATATAAAACATTAATTCAATGTGTTTCTTTAATGTCTTTCATTCACTTTGCTAAAAATGAAGTTGTTCTGCTGTTTGATTGTGCAATTTTACCTCAAAACGCCTTATGAAACAAACTAATAATTGTTACAGAGGTTGTGTTTATAAAAGGGACAGCTTAATCTGTCGGATTTACATTAGAAAATTTAATAAACTTCATCAAAATAATGTTTGAACTCTTGCATTTTCCTAATTTTGGAAAGGATACGCAAAACAAATTTGTGCAAATTGCAGTTGCAAAGATTGAAATAATGAAGTATTTATTTTTGACATTAGCAGAAAAAATTTTTACATCTATAGTTGGGTACTTATGTATTTTTCAACGATTTCAAAAATTTTTCAAATAAAATATTTTTATAAATCTTCTAAGGTTTTCAAAATCTAATATCACTTAAAAAATGAAAATCATTAAAATTCTGCAAAAAATTATCATATACAAGATTCAAAAATGTGAAATTTCAGCTGTTTATGACCATGACTATTTTCATTATATATATATATATATATATATATATATATATAATAGTTCTTGCCTCCTTAGCCATCCATAACCAAAGCGTTTTGCCAGGACCCGCACGTACCCAACATTTTGATGCTACTAAGCAATTGAAAATTCTCGGCTAATTTTCGAACATAGCTCACATTCATTATATGGCGATTTGTTTGACATTTTACTTAGAAATTATGTTATTGAAAAAATCATATATATAGCAGTATACAGTATTTCTTGAAGCATCATTCATCATGATATAATGCTTTAATTCTTAAAGCTTGGCACGAATATCAAAAATATTTTAAGCAACTGATTAATGAAATTTTTAATCCTGAGAAATATTTGCAATTTGAGACCATCTTAAACATACTGTAGAGTTGTTTTCAATTTCCCAATGAACAAAATTTAGCCCTAACTTAAAATTAACGCTAAGAACAGTACTTCCGAAATCCAAACTACCATTAAAAAATCCGACGATTTTATATACTGCTGAAATGATCCAAGTAGTAAAATTAAGCAACTACAAGAATTAACACATTTCAACAATAGACACAATCATCTAAAAACATTAGTTAATCCATTAATATGACGTGTCCCACTAATGAATCAATCTATTAATTGTATATCTACCATTTATAGTTGACTAACAATTAGTAGTGAAAATGCAAACAGGAATGTTTCATCCCATTTTGGGGTCATTGTCGTATAATGGTTCCCTACCACTTTACTGTATGTTGTATTTTTGCAAATTTTTACCTGAATCTTTTGCAGTAATGCGTCTTTGCAGCAGTAAATGATATTTGAAGTATGAGCAAAGTCGGTCAGGTGTGCACTTGCTTACTGACACTGTCATATATGGACTGCTACCCAGCAGTTCTGAGCAGAAAACCCATAAAAGCATTGAGTTGTTATCTAAAAAATTGATAGAATATCATGTTTTGTTTTGATAAAGTGATAGAACTCGTACTAAGCTTTGGTGTTGTCATCATTTTAGTTAACGATATAGTAATTATATTTGTAGCTTTACAGATACAGTATATAAAGAAGAGCTTTGTAGTTGGTGAAAGCAGTATCGTAAAATAATAATTTAAGTCACATAACATAAATACGCATATAACCAAAATTTGGTATAATTAAAATTGTGTGTAACCAAATAATTTTGTAATAGTCAATTTGTTTGTGAAGTTGTACTGCAAAATTTTGAGCATTATTGACACTAATATTGAATTCTTAGGTTGTCAACGGTTGATTCAATTACTTAAGTGTTTGAAGATGACAGTATTAGATAACATCCATTCAAGGTCGGCTTTCCCACTCAAACTTTCAATCAAGCATTTCATAGGTAAAGGAGTTGATCACAGCAATGTCAAAGATAGCTTTTCTTGAAAAAAATTCCAAATATATTGAAAATTTTACATGCAAATTATACTATGTGCGATAATCAAATTAATAAGCAGCAGTTTGTACTTTAGACAATTTGTTTTTATATTTGTAGATATGCACGTGCATAAGCATATATTTCCTTGCATATATTTTTTTCAATGCATATATTTTTTTAGTATTATGATTATTTATTCTTTTAAGTTTTTTGGGACCCAATTGAGCCCAAAATATGTTTTTGAATTTTTCTTACAATTTTTATGAATATTTGACTAAAGTTGGCGTCTCACAATTATGCCTTTTCTGTATACGTATAATTTTGCTGTTAATGAATGCTTCCATTATGTGGACCAATTAAGCTTTTTAGCCTACAAAAGTGCATTGGGTTGTCATATACAAATTTTGACAAATTAACAAACTTCTATATGTTAATGAAATCCTAAACATTGGAGAATTAACAATTATATGCATATTTTTTATCCTTCATTATTGGGAAATATCTGCAAGCCTTACTATGCCAACTAAGAAATTTAGTGCCCAAAAAACTGCAAGGTGATATTTGACTAATAATTTTGTGAAATTCTTACAATAAAAAAGTTGGATAAAGAGACTGAAGCTTTGAACAGACTGATTCATGACGTCATGAGGCACATGCCATGTGTTGAGCTGAGTATCCTTTTCTACTATTAACTTGAAGTTAAAAAATCTACTTTTTATGCCGGCTTAGTGAGAGAAAAATCAACGATATATTAAGAGAACCTTTGAAAAACACTCTGCATCAGTTTAACACGGAAGCATTTATGTATATATCAGCATTGACCTGTGAAAAAATAGATTTATTGCTTTGTGTGAGCAAAAAAATTTGGATATTTGATTAGCAGTAAAATTAAGATCTATCAATACGATAAATTTCACAAAATTGTGACCATCAAAAGTGCAAGCTTTGCTTTGTGTCTTGTGCCTTGCGTAAAAATTCAGCCTCTCAAACTTTACAAACTTTCCTATGATAGAACAAATCTGCTCATAAAATAATTTTTATGTTTATTTTTTTAAATAATTTGCAAGCGAATTATTCTTATTTATATCAAGTAGTTCAAGAAGTGACTCATAAATATGAATCTTAAGTATTAAGTCTAAACTTAAAATTTTACAAATAAGTAAGCTTTGCACTGCTCCTTTGCTTAGCGATTGCATAGTAAAAAAAGTTTAATAAATTTTCACAATTACATTTCTAGTAAACATTTGTGTGAACTAACTTACACAACATTAACCCTGCCTGCAAAACTTGGTTGGTTCAAAATTTTCTACAAATTTGAAAATATTTAATTCACTAATTTACTAATGTTCAGGTAAATATTGGATTTAAAGACCATTGAATCAACAATTATCTTTTACTGTTTTTTATGTGTAGATAGACCTCCCAAGAAAAATGGAGTGGTTCCCAATTCAATTTCTTGTACAAACATATGGCTGTAGTGAATATAAATGCACAATATGGCTATTGCTAAAGCAGAAAGATAATTGTTTAAATGGTAATTCATATTGCACTGGGTAAAAATTTTTCAACAAAGCTTTTTTTACAATTTCTTAAAAAAGCAAGAAAATCTTTCATAAAAATTTCCTTTTAGTTATAGATATGACCTCATAGCTATTTGCAAGCCTAATCTTTTGTTGGACCTGTCACGTTTCCACTAATGTATTAAATCTATTCGTAAATTGCAGCAACAACATGTAAATTATACTTTGTTTTTATGCCGAATAATATTGTTATGATATTAGATTTGGTTTAAAGTTTTATCCTTTTCAGAAAAAAATTTTCATGCAAAGGCTAACAATACATTTCAAAACCTTATAAGATAGTCTTCATAATTGTTGAAGATGTAGGTTGGAATTTTTTTTGATGATTGTTATAAATTTCATGGTCATGGTTGCTGAAGTAAAGCAATAGATAATTAATGACAGATCTAGAAATTCTTCGTGCATAATATGCGATTTCTTTGTCTTTTACATGAACAAGAAAATAATAAGATTGCTGTTACACATGAGAAAGCATTAATATATTTTCAACTTCGGTGAAATTTTACCAATTGATCACCAATTAACCACTGCTTGGAAATTTGTAGTACAACAAACAGCAATGAAGCAATAAATATAGCTTAAGCAGATATTTAATATAAAGAACCCGTTCTGTGAGAGGATCTCTAGAGACTGCTAAGGAACTATTGCGAGGAGTTGTAATTAGAAATATACATCCGGTAAGGTCATCAAACAATTTCAAATAAATGCATTTGCTTAATAATTTTTTTGAATTCGTTTTCCTAAATGTATCTAAAACCTGTTCTACTGTAGAAAGAATAATCAACTAGCTTTGAATTTTGTGTTTTGTTTGTAATGCGTTGCTTTAAAAACTTTAATAGTATTAAATTTCAAAGCATGAGTATTGATCTAAAAAAATATGTAAATATTTCCATAATAGTAAGTAAGGAGTTTTGAATCTTGGAAGAAATTAAGACATTATATTTCAATTTCAATTTGTATTGTAATATTATTTTAACACATAATTAGTAATAATTTTTAATGATTATTATTTATTTGGGACGAAAGTGCTTTTATTAAAAACAACATTATTTACATTAATAAGTGCTTAAAACACAGCTGTAGTTTTCATAGTAAAAATTTAATCTTTGAAAACCTGCGTTTATATTCCGCGTCTAGAGTTATAATTTCAACGTGGATGGGGCATAATGGCGATAAGTTCTTAAAATATATATGCTTGAAGTGTGACCAGATTGATTATGGAATTAAATGGTTGACTTTGTTTTGATCAAGTTCAGTAGAAACAAAGTTTAATGCTGAAACTGCATTTTATTGAAAATTTCGCAAATTTTGAATATTTTGAATGCTTGTCACAGACTGCCATGCTAAATGGTGAGAATTTGTCAGTTGGCGTTAAAAATTAATTTATCATTTATTAGTATACTTTAATGAAAACTCTGAGTACATTAGATAATTCAATTCCTGTCCCTATGGTCACTAAAAGGAAACGAGGATAACCAAGTAAAATTACTTGAAAAAATAAAAAATAAATTTTTTTCACACCATTTCGACGGCTTCCCTTAAATGTCAATATTCGAAACTAAACATCGTGAGTTTTGCAAACATATTTTATACAATTTACAAACTTTTTTTTATTTATCTTGTTACGAATAAATGATATTGTATTCATTAAATGTATTTTTTCAAAAGTGAAAACTTCAATTGAAAATGGACACATTTTAATTAAAAATAAAATTAATATTTTCAATAAAATAACACAAAATATATATTTATATATACAGCTTTGTGCATAATAGCTCGGACTAATCAAATAATTCAAATTTAAAGCGACCATTTAGAACACATTTGCTAAATTTCGGTGAATTGTAGATTCATGCACAAAATATCCATCTATCCAATCTACTTTTATCTGCTGTGACGTCAACCGCGGACAAACTCTGGGAAGTCGGGTTAAATTTGCTCGGGAAGGGACCGTTGGTTTAGAAAAGCGCCCTGGTTTTGCTAATGGCCCAGTTTGGCTGGTTCTTTTAAAATTTCAAATAATTGAAAATACGGATTGCTTTGATAATTGAAGAAATTCGCAAATTTTTTTCTATGGAATTTTGAAACTCTAATTTTTCGTGTTTCGAAAGAAATAATTTTGCAACGCATTTTGTGGTGAATAATGATAAAAGTGCTCAGCAATTGTCAGAAATATTAAGCTTAGACCTAAATGCTAAGAGATACATTTTGAAATTAAGCATTCACACCAGGGGACTGGGATAGGGGATCACATGTGCCATGCAGATAAATCCATTATAGACTTTAAGATAATTGAATAATATATCTCAGTGAGTATCATCGGAAACAGTGGATGTGCTCAGGCTTGAAAAGCACTAAAATCCATTAAGTCATTGATTCAAAATTGAAAATGTCCATTGCTTAGTCACATGAATCTTACATTACACGCAATATTTTTTGCTACAAAATACTTCTGTCGTGTGCTATCTTAATACATGGCATAAAAAATATTTTTAGCAACTACTTTAAATTCCCCTGCATTTTTATATGGTGAAGCATATAGTGGAGCAATACGCGTTGTAGTGCTGCCCTTCTTCAAAGGATATGTTTGTTAGATTTTAACGCAATTTGCATTTTAGTTTCTTGAGAATGCAAGGAATATATTGTAGAATCTGTGCAAGGCTTTATACATTAAGGGAAGCAAGGCGATATCATTGCTTAGTGCGTAGTCTCAGGATTGTGGGCACGATTCCACTGTATTAAGATCATGTTTAATTAGATCGTCAGCCTTTCACAGGGCAGAGGCCCGAAGCAGCGCCACGCAGCAAGAGATGGGAAGAGCTAGTTGGTGACCATTTCCACTCGACGGAGATCAAACCATGACTTACCAAACCTCTCAGTGTGATGCGACATTCTCAGTAGAGATGAGCGCTGTGCGGATTAATCCGCGGAGTCCGCGGTTAACCGCGGTGCGGTGCGGTTGCGGATACGTTTTCTGCGGTGCGGTGCGGTTGCGGTTTGTTGATTTGTAAATTAATGTGAATCTGGCGTATAGCTGAACGGCGCCAGAACATGGAACCAGATACTCTTGAAGCAATTCTTTTCAACAAGCACTTCAGCCAAGCATTTTAATCGGTGCTAATTTGCCATTCGTCCACTTTGCCAGGAAGTAAAATTTCATTTGTACAACCTTACATATGTGATAACCTTTGTAGTATTATTTTTTTTAAAAAGTTTAAATTCTCCTTGTATTTTTTGCGGAGTCTTGCGGATATAATGAAAGTTCTTGCGGAGCGGTGCGGTTGCGGTGGAAATTCTTGCGGTGCGGTGCGGTTGCGGTTCGAAATCTGATCTTGCGGTGCGGTTTAAAATTTTGACTCCGCGCTCATCTCTAATTCTCAGTGTGTAATGTGTTCCTAATTTGTTTAGTGCATTGATTACTCTTGTCATAAATTGTTAGAGCAATAAATAAGAGAAGTGCACAAACTGACTGCTTTAGCTTGTTATAATACCTACATATATAAATAACCCTACATTTCAGTAAATACATAACGATCCTACTGAATACATGTGAGAAATCAATGCCATAAGCAGAAACAGAATGGTTCTAGGTTCAATGGTTAAGTAATTACGCAGGGTCGTTGAGTTAGTAATCACTTCACACATGTAATAGATATCGGGGCTCGAAGGCAACTCGTATGTATAATTAGGTTTATTATAATACCGTAAGAATTTGGATCTAAAACAGATGGTTAGCCTAGCTATTTGTTGACAATTTTTTATTTATAGGAATGGATCGGTAGGAAAGCTAAATGATAAAAATCCCTAACCCTACACCTAACCTAAGAGCTCACTTTCTATGCTACATGCCACACTGCGTGATGAATAGCTGAATGTGCAGCGGCTCCGAAGGATTTAGCTTTCCATTTGCATTAATAATCAAACCTGAATATAAAATAAAAGATGAAAATTAATTCATCATCATCTAATTTAATTACATGATATTTATTTTAGAAATTACACAAACAATTAAACATCTACACCTTTTCACGAAAAAATTGAGAGAATCTCCATGCAAAATGAGAGAATCTCCAAGCATAATGAGACAATCTCCAAGCAAAATGAGAAAATCTCGAAGCAAAATGAGAACATTGTAAAGCAGTTATATTTATATTTTCCACAACGAATTGTATAATATTATCCGCGCTTTGTGTGTAAAACAATCTTCTTGACGTCATTATGATCTCATATAATTCTATTGGCCCGTTTGCATTTTTGGTGTATATCTATGCTATATAATTCGCCATTATATTCGAGTGTTACTTTAAATTTCAAAATTCTTTGCTACGTAAATTCGTTTATTATTAAAGTTTTATCATCTTTTGTGTTTATTGAGATTAATTTACATTTATGACGAATGAAAATACCACTTCACGTAGAATTTTCAAGTGAATTGTTCCTGTCAAACAATTGCTCGCCATCTCGATGCACAGTTGTTAACTTATAAAAGTATTCATTGTCAACCACTCGGTACAAACACCGATTCTGTGAAGGAAAAGCCAAAGAAATACGTCCAAAACGTCCTTTCAGCGATTTCACAAAACAAGACTATAATTTATATGGATGAGACTAACATAAATGTATTTTGCAAAAGATCGTACGGCCGAGCCAAACGCGGGAACAGAGCTAAGAGGTTGGACATGAATTGTCGCGGCGCAAATCTTCATATTATTTCTGCGATATTCGAGTGAGGCGTCTTGTTTTGGGAGAGAAAGCGTGGCTCATTCAAAGCAAATGATGCTGCTTGTTGGTTGCGCCGATTGCCGGAAACTTGCAGAAGACGGAACATGATGTATATAATTCTTGTTTGTGACAATGCTCCTTGTCATTCTTATTTCGAAGATGTATTCAATGAAGAAAGAAATAAAAACATTGGAAGTCTTTTGAGATTAGGTCCTTACAGTCCAATGTTGAACCCGGTAGAAACAATTTGGTCTGCATTCAAATCAAAAATAAAGGAAAACATTTCAAGCAATCAGGAGGAAATGGTTGTTGGAGACAATACATGCTCACTTACAGAATTCCGCTTGAAAAAACTCGAAAGTTTTGCTGATACGTCAATGAAAGCCATCGCAACTGAAACATGTATTAGAGCTATAAACCATGTCCAGAAACATTTTTCTATGGCTCTAGAAATGTTAGACATGCCTGCTGGACTTTGATCGTTTATATTTGCAATTAATATTTTCTGTTTCCTTACAGTTTTGCTAAAATTGATAAAAATGTAGATAGTGAATTATTTCTTTTTAATGTTAATTTTTAATTGACAATTTAAAAATTAATAAGCAAAGTAATGTAAAATGAAAATAATAAGTAATAATGTAAATAATTTAATTAATAAGTAAAGTTTATGCAAAGTAGTGTACTATGTATATATCAAAGGTTGGAAATTTAATATATGATGGTTGGTATATAGAAATTTAAAATTCTATTCAAAATTCTTTTTAAACTTCTTTTATGTAACTTCCAAATTTTTGGAATATTTTTTTGAAATAATATTAATATTTAGTTGACAACAAGATTCTGTGAGCCTAAATATAACTGTTTCACAATGTTCTCATTTTGCTTGGAGATCCTCTCATTATGCTTGGAGATTCTCTCATTATGCTTGGAGAGTTTCTCATTTTGCTTGGAGATTTTCTCATTTTGCTTGGAGATTCTCTCAATTTGCTCGTGAAAAGGTGTAGTATGTACCTTTCTTTTGATGTTTACATTTCCTTCGTCTGCTGATTACACAACGTAACTATTAGGCACAATTAACTAGCTATTGTGACTTCACACTATCGCTTTTTGACAAAATGACTTGCCGATAAATGGTTTGTCGTAACTACACTAAAATTGGATTTATACTTAATCAAGAACGATAATTGGTTGGTTTACAAAAAGGGAATAAATAAATCACAGTTTATTGTTAGTCTTCTTCTTTCTTTTTCCTTTATTCCACTGATTATGCCACAATATGGGCGAATATAATGCAAATTGCCCATAGATGGTGGGTTCAATTCTCGAACTACATTCGATGCGACATTAATAATCTCTGTCTCAATGTGTCTAGCATAGCACAAAAAGACGTAAGAAATTGATAAAACCTATTTCCTAATGTGTCATGCTTACAACTATTACAACAGGGAAAATCTTTTGTTAACAATTTCCTTCAAATAGTACATTTTTGCCAATCACTATTCATCAATGTAAATGTAATTCATATGCTCTACTTCAAATCAAGGGTCTTAATTTGATCGAGCAGACTTACAAAACAGCTGCCTGCAGGCTGATTGACTATTCAGTTGATGTATCATATTGGTCTATATTTATATTTAGCTAAATGTAAGTAATCACACTATTGAATTGCTAATGCTTGTGTCCCTCCATAGTTATCAATGCTTAAACTCGTACCCCCACCCCTCCCAGGTTTGAGATGCATAAATACAAAACAAAAGGACAGCTTTATGCTTGACGGAATGCAAAGAAAATCTGTAAATTTGTAAAAAATTTGACTACATTTAGGAGCGACAGTGTTTAAATGACAGAGTTAAATAAATAAATAAATAAATAGTGCTTTATTTCCTGTACAACTACAAACTGCATAAGAATCAGAGCCAATGTAGGGATGTAGAAGTAAAAAGGAATGGAATGGGAAGACTGAACGTGATTCGTTTATAGGGCGTTAGGGATTGTGCCAGAATTAATGTAATTCCATGCGATGTAAATAAAAGATTTGCGATATTTCGCCTTGCGAACAAAATTGCCAGTGTGAAGACGTCTAAGAGGATATTGACAAGGCGTTTCTTGAAGCTTAGAGTGCAAAGGGTGGAGGTTATCATGGCGAATTTTATCTATCAAACAAAGTCTTTTCTGATGGACGAGTTGATAGTGCTGAGGATCCACAAACGGTCACGTTTTAGGATATAACTCCCATGTCGGATACAGCGGTGAATACGACGGTGACACTTTACGGTGATATGATAAATCCAGGCAGGAGCGGTGTAAGTAGTGCGGAGTAGTATGTAGGTTTTGAAGATAAACTTTGCGACATTAGTATCGAAAAATCTGAAAATGTATGAAATAGAGTTGGTGATGTAGTATAGCTTAGGCACCACAGTTGACACATGCTTGTCGAAGTTGAGATTGCAATCAATTTCAACGCCTAAATATGTCCAACATTTCACTTGCTCGGGATAGGCACAATAAATATTAAAAGGTTTGGATGTTGCTTTCAGCAGGTTGGTATTTTTAACGTTGTATGTTCATGAATAACATAACTTATGATTTTGTGGAATTAAGGGTTAGGTTTAGATTGTCAAACCGAGTTAAAATACTGTCAGAGAGTAAATGTTGAGCGTTTTCATGATCTAGGAAAGAACTAGAACTAGTAATTTCGAACATTTCGTATGTGTTGTACGAGTATTGAGACTTGCAGTACATTTCTTGTAGGGATAAGTTGTGGAGGTTAGGAGAAGATTGTAGATTGCTTCGGTCAGCGGTATATATGATATAGCGAGAAGTTGGGATAAGGAACTTCCTTGGGGAACACCAGTCAAAAACAGGGATAGCTGGAGAATTTCTTCTGGATGCAATAACTTTCTGTCACCAACCAAATAGATACGAGTTTAGCCAGTGTAAAAACCACGAGTCTTGAGGCAGACAGTATTTCTGGATAATGGTGAGAAGTTTCCCAGAAAGGACGGTATTAATGGCGGAGGAAAAATCTATAAAAATGACGCGTACTGCAGATTGAGACGATTTATCTAGCTTGAGGATCCATTCGATAAGGAATATAAGAGAGTCGGTGGTAAAACAGTTAGCTTGGTAAGCAAATTGGAGGTTATTGGTTGCTCTTCTGAAGATTTTTGTTGCAACTGGGTTTAAAATCTTTTCGAAGCATCGCGCGGGGAATGAGGAAAGACAAACTCGCCGAAAGTTTTTATCTACGTTGATATCAAGATTGGNAAGAAAATCTGTAAATTTGTAAAAAATTTGACTACATTTAGGAGCGACAGTGTTTAAATGACAGAGTTAAATAAATAAATAAATAAATAGTGCTTTATTTCCTGTACAACTACAAACTGCATAAGAATCAGAGCCAATGTAGGGATGTAGAAGTAAAAAGGAATGGAATGGGAAGACTGAACGTGATTCGTTTATAGGGCGTTAGGGATTGTGCCAGAATTAATGTAATTCCATGCGATGTAAATAAAAGATTTGCGATATTTCGCCTTGCGAACAAAATTGCCAGTGTGAAGACGTCTAAGAGGATATTGACAAGGCGTTTCTTGAAGCTTAGAGTGCAAAGGGTGGAGGTTATCATGGCGAATTTTATCTATCAAACAAAGTCTTTTCTGATGGACGAGTTGATAGTGCTGAGGATCCACAAACGGTCACGTTTTAGGATATAACTCCCATGTCGGATACAGCGGTGAATACGACGGTGACACTTTACGGTGATATGATAAATCCAGGCAGGAGCGGTGTAAGTAGTGCGGAGTAGTATGTAGGTTTTGAAGATAAACTTTGCGACATTAGTATCGAAAAATCTGAAAATGTATGAAATAGAGTTGGTGATGTAGTATAGCTTAGGCACCACAGTTGACACATGCTTGTCGAAGTTGAGATTGCAATCAATTTCAACGCCTAAATATGTCCAACATTTCACTTGCTCGGGATAGGCACAATAAATATTAAAAGGTTTGGATGTTGCTTTCAGCAGGTTGGTATTTTTAACGTTGTATGTTCATGAATAACATAACTTATGATTTTGTGGAATTAAGGGTTAGGTTTAGATTGTCAAACCGAGTTAAAATACTGTCAGAGAGTAAATGTTGAGCGTTTTCATGATCTAGGAAAGAACTAGAACTAGTAATTTCGAACATTTCGTATGTGTTGTACGAGTATTGAGACTTGCAGTACATTTCTTGTAGGGATAAGTTGTGGAGGTTAGGAGAAGATTGTAGATTGCTTCGGTCAGCGGTATATATGATATAGCGAGAAGTTGGGATAAGGAACTTCCTTGGGGAACACCAGTCAAAAACAGGGATAGCTGGAGAATTTCTTCTGGATGCAATAACTTTCTGTCACCAACCAAATAGATACGAGTTTAGCCAGTGTAAAAACCACGAGTCTTGAGGCAGACAGTATTTCTGGATAATGGTGAGAAGTTTCCCAGAAAGGACGGTATTAATGGCGGAGGAAAAATCTATAAAAATGACGCGTACTGCAGATTGAGACGATTTATCTAGCTTGAGGATCCATTCGATAAGGAATATAAGAGAGTCGGTGGTAAAACAGTTAGCTTGGTAAGCAAATTGGAGGTTATTGGTTGCTCTTCTGAAGATTTTTGTTGCAACTGGGTTTAAAATCTTTTCGAAGCATCGCGCGGGGAATGAGGAAAGACAAACTCGCCGAAAGTTTTTATCTACGTTGCTATCAAGATTGGACTTTTTCAAAATAGGTGCGACATTAGGTTGCTTCCAGCAGGTTGGATGGTATGAGTTATTAATAATGTTGTTGTAGAGAAGGCTATAAGGGGAGGGGGGCGATAGAGAATCGTAACACCACTTGAATACCCATGGAGGAAGGTCGTCAGGCACACCGACTTTGGAAGAATTGATTTTACGAAATGTGTTTGCAGCAGTTTCTATACTAATATATGAAGATTCTAAGTTGGGGAAATCTGGGTTTTCAAAACCGAATGAAAAATCTTTTTGAGCATAAAGATTAAATCGAGTGAAAAATTCGTTGATCTCTTCTGCGCGGCTAAGTGAAATAAACGGTTATTGATCATTTCAAATCAGTTCGTAGAAATATGCTAATTTAATATACTTGTACATGCTGTTTTTGTAAGATTTTTTAGGTTCCAATCAAAATTTGCAAGAACCCCAAAAAATACATCCTAGCAACGCCTCTTTGCTAGTGTCAAACATTATCCACGTATATTTTACAAAATGCCATTTTGGCCATAAGAATGAACGAAATTTAATACATGCATAATAGGCATAAATGGAGAAATNATGCTTAGTCCAACCCCAGACCAGCGCAAGTCTATCTCTGACTTCAACTCCTGATAACAGAACAATGCACAGGATTGGGGATCATTTCATATTAAGCTGACACAAAATACCTTTAGCTATATTTTGCAACTTGCTATAATTTGAATTATTATTAGCATATTGCTATATTATTCACAATATTTCACTACAAGTTAATGTATACAGAAAGCGTGTTCAAATCATTTTCACCCCATTAAGCTATAACTTCATAAACATTTCATTCAAAATGGCTATATTTCTCATTCTTAGTTTCACATAAGTAGCGCATTAAATTGCCCCTCGCCATAAATTACAGACACGAAGGAGTAGGCAATTTTTAATTGGAACCCTACAAATAGATGTTTCTTGTTTAGTAAATTAATCAATTTTTGCGTTTCAAACAATAGATTATTGCCAACTTTTGGCAATAATTAGAATAAAAATATTATATCAAAAATCATAGTAAGTTAACTAGTTTGGTATTAATAAAAATCAATATATAACACATAAAAAATTTTTCAAAGAAAAATCCTAATTGAGAGATAACAAAAAGGGTTACCTGTGGTTCATACATCTGTTAGCAGTAAGAAGAAATTGTTCTACAAAATCAAAAGTTAAATATAGCCACTAATCATAATTGCTAATGGCAATTTCTTTAGGTTTGGCATGATAAGGTGAGGTGTCCAACAGAATATCACAATGGTGCGAAATAAGGTTAATGTTAAGCCTTCAATATGCATAAAATGGTGAATTGGGTTGTGGAAGCATTACATATTTTTGGGTCATCAAATTATCCAGTGCATTCCACAGCCAATTCTATATAAATTTACTAGACAGAATGATAATGCTTCTGGAATCGGGAATTGATTATATATTTCAGCAAGATTTAAGTGAATCTTAAATATTTGGAAATTGATTTTTTTAAATATTCAATAGGTTAATTAATTTGCAATTATTGCAATAATTGCAATATCAATTTAATATTGTCTACCCTTGCAGACATAAAGTAGAACCAATAGTTATCTACATATTATGTTGTATAATTGTTATAGGTAGGGGCGTACACAGGGTTTTCCAACGGTGGAATATCTCCGGCGTAAGTAACAAAAAGCGGGGAATATTGATGAATTCGACACTAAGAAATGCATTTCACTATCTAAATTTGGACTTTCTTAATATTTTCTAACGAAAACTTTTTTGTTTAACCAGTCAAAGGCAATTTTGAAAAATTCACTGAAGGACATTCCACAGCTTGCGTACGCCACTGGTTATAGGCAAACATTTCATGAGGAATGGAAGCATCTCTGCTCTGTTGAGGGGGGGAACGTTCCCCCAGTTCCCCCCCTCTGGGTGCGCCTCTGCATCTAGTGGTCGAAAATATTTTTCATTTGAAAATGTTTATTGCTAGTAAAATTTAAATTAAAAATCTAAGCTAAATACAAAGCGTCATAAAAACCAATTATAACATTCTCTTATCAAATGTGGGGAATAGTTTTAGTATAAATATTCAGTATTTTGTAACATTAATCACCAACAACCTGTAAAGGCTTTGAGAAGCCCCTCATCTCAAGAAATTGGATTCATTTTAATTGCACACCACTAAACAGAGGAAAAGTGATTTGATATGTTCAAATATAAGTGTTGTGCGATAATTAAAAACGCAAACTCAATACATGCTTTGCCAGTAATTGAAATCGTGCGATTTATACAAGAAGGCTCTCAGCAATAAAACATCGAATATGGTTTTGCAGATTGACATGCCTTAGAGAAAAGAGTGTTTAAAATAGAGGCATTCAATTTTTCTATTGAAAAACAACGTTGGGAATAATTTTTTAAAAAATCCACGCACGTTCTTTAACAGTTCAATGGTACAATGTGTAATAGCTAAATGTCAGTCAAAACAGTGTTGAGAAGAATTAAGACCATAACAAGGACAAGGAGGTCTGCAATATTGACATAAATTATATAAGTAATTCACAAGACCTTGATTATAGATGCTTTTGTAGGTGATTGCAAAACGCAACAATTTAACATTTGATTTCTTAAGTAATGTATTAACACAACGAATTTCAAATATATTAATATTATGAACAATGAAACTAAATTAGTGTTGTAATAATTTGTATTCGGTGTAAAAATTACATTACCATAGAATTAGGATTGTGTTTATATATTTGATGGAATATTTGATATTGAATTTTGTATTGCATGATACAATTTAACAAATTAAATTAAAAAAGACTTATTTTTTGGCTCAGTGCTGGATTTACTTTTGGGACAATTACCACTAATGGAAATAATAACGGTCCATCAATGACTCATGAAGTCTTTTGTTTGGGTTCCTTCTAGAGATTTGAATTTATTTCATACCACTAGCAAGCCTCACAAGGTTTACAAAGAGTGAATAAATTTAGAAAAATTTATAGACTCAATTGCATTGAATGTATATTAAGGTGTTTCAAATTTTTAATTTAGGACCCATCCAGTTAGTGGAACTTTTATGCGTAGATTACGAATTTGACTTTTATATAGATCTGTGTTAGATAAAACCATTTACTTTTGGCTTTTAAATATTCAAATATTTATTTAGACTGGTTAATTGAAAATTTGTATTCACAAACGAATAAACATAATAGTTTCATTTTGCAGTCCTTTAATCTAAATAGACTTTCAGAGAATGTTCTAAATTCACTACTGATTTTGAATGATTAATTTTTTTTCAAGTTCTAAGTGAAATAATATTATGCTTTAGCATATTTTTATTACCACTTTATTCAGGTTTCACAATGATACTTTGAGCTCTTTGCATGCACCAAACCATGTGTTAGCCCAATAATTCAAAATGAACGAATTCACTTCAATTGCAGCAAGTGGTGCAGTATCCATTATTTCAGAAAAAAAGCAGAAATTGGATTTTGCATTGATTACTGTGTTTGGATTATTTGACAAATGAATTTTTTCAACTTATTTCCCCATGTCCAAAATACAAATACAGATTTACTTAATTGGAAGAGAAGATTGTATTCATTTCGCCATTCTTTATTAAATTGACTACCTGTCAATTTCAGGTAAATCAATTTGTGTAATTTCTTGTTTGTAGAACCTGAAGTGATATTGTAAAAGTCAATAAATTGAATTTGTATATTAATAGAGTAGTACTCAACAGTGGAGTGTTTTTTCACAAATAATTAAAATTAATTTTATCGTCTGCAATATTGAAATCTTAATTTGCTATAAATCACATTATTCAGTAAAATCTGAATTTCCAGAAATTCTTCCGGTAGGTGGACAAAAGACCCATTAAAGTCATTCTGTTCTTTAGAATTAGACGAAGTATTAGATTTAAATTTTCCTCCATTTTTTGCTTTTTAAGCAAATATCTCTATGAATTTTGCAACAAACTTCCTTGATGTGCAATAATTCGTTTCCTTGCATATCATTTCATAAAACAATTTATTTTTTCGGAGAAAATCAAGCAATTTTTCAGAATCAATATTAATAGAGTTAAGTATTTATTAAATTTCGATAAGTTGTATAAAAGGATGAAAATCCATGTTTTGTAAGAGCCAACATTGTCCAATTTTTTTTGCAAGCATTATTCTAATAAATTATCATTTTTTCATTACATAGCTTCTGTAAAATTTTATATCTTTTTATGTTATCTGAGGTGAACAAAAATATTTTCAATATTGCGAGTGATAAGTACTCTTCTTTGATTTTACGTTATTTTTGTGAATAATGAAATTTTTATCAGATTTGTAGAGCCATAGGAGATAATGAGGTTTGTAGTTTATTCAAAAATATGATATCATTTCATGAAGAGGAAATTTTTTTATTATTAGTAAACAGTGAATTATATGCAAGCAGATTATACCAAATACATGCTAAATAATTTCTACCAAATTTAAACCTGAATGATGAGTCCAATTGCCTTTGTATTTTGTAAAGTTACATTTGCATTGCTCAAGTGTCGCTGCATTGAATGTCTAAATGAATTTGGACTGGAATGCCTATTTCTAAATTATGTTTAAATCTCATTTGAATATAAATGTAGGTTGAGGAATATATATCCTTTGAAACATTATTTGAGTTGTAGAGTACAATTTTTCAAATTTTGGAAGTGAATAATTTTTTCTAAACAAGCAGTAAAATGAATTACAGATTCATGTTCTACAAATAAAAGTTCTAATTTGGATTGGGTCCGATTTCAAATAGTGGTTTTTGACACACATTAATTTATATACGTATATATATATATCCATATATAAACAAATACGAATATTTGAAAAGTAAAATTACGAAAGATTGCAGTGGTGAAAATTTTTGCCTTTTGCCCTAGTGATATATAGATACATTCGATTTAATTTTCTCATAATAAGTAGTTTACAAACAGTATACCCATATTTTCCATTTTGGCAGAACTCTGTTAACCATTTTGTCGACATGGATTACAGAAAAATGTTCAAAATCCCGGATGTAATTACATAAAGACTCTGATTTGTCAAAGTGTAGATTAATTAAAACTATCTTTTTTGGATAATGTAATACAGAGCAGATACAGATCTATACGATACTGAATACAACTAAGCAATCAGCAAAATATATCATATGTCAAATGAAAATTATTAGATTTAAGAATCAAACAAAAAGGTGCTTTGAAGAATGATAGCACAGAAGTTCATTGCATTGTGTCTTGTAGCATTGAATGCCAATGTCTAATTTAAACATTTCCCATAACAAAAATTCTCGATTTTCGAAAAATCTATCTTAAGTAACTTTTTTCAGCAAACATTCTTGAGCAATGGGCTTTATGAAAATTTTAAAATACTTCTTGTTCAGCGGTGGTCTTGTACTGGCTTTTCTCACTTTGCCAAGAGTTTTCAGGATTCGACATCTCTTGTCTCTCTTCACACCAGCAACTCCAGCCTTGTCAAAGATGGCTTTAGTGCTCGATTGAGCTGTCTTTTGTCTCTTTCGCTAACATCTTTCAAACCTTTGCCCTTTGTCCGAATCCTTTGTTTGTTGAAATCATTAACAATCTTTTTGATGGTACGATTATCCCTGCCAAGTTTCTTTGAAATAATCAATGTTGTTTCACCCTCTGACAAAAATTTCACAATTTTCTCTTTCTCAGTTGGTGAGATGTCTTTTTTCTTCCCCATTCTCGATTTTGGATTCAAAGCAACAATGTCCACATGTACTTTTCAAAAGTCAATACAACATGCGTAATAACTTCAGACAGTACAGGGTAATCTTTTTAATCTAATTCTTAACATACTGGATAATTGGAGATTATTGCTATTCACTTGTCACCACAAACACATTCACTCATGCAAGACATGTTGTGGTTTAAAGGAAAAAGACTTTTGTCATTTGCATAATAACTTCAGACACAGTGTAAGTGCTAACAACTAATAAGTAAATTTTACTTTTGCAAATTTAATTAAGCTATGATTCTTTAATTCAATATACAAATACATTATTTAAGTAAACATAAATAAATACTTATACTACACTAATATTACTAATTGTTGTATACATTGAGATTCAAATTTAGAATGTCGCATAAATTATTCCTATATGTAATCATTAAGTTGAAAAAGCTTTTTCAAATAATAAATAATACCTAAAAAATAAAAAATTAAATTTCTATTTTCATAATAAAAAATTGATTTACTAAAAAAATATGAGACATTTTCTTAGAGTGTGTAAAAGATAAGCTCGAATATTTTCGCTTACTTGACCAATCTACAGCGTAAATTGCAATATGTTGAAAACAGCCCATTTTCATTCGGCGAAATTATTGTGAATTCACTTTAAAAAATCATTCTAATTTCTCGATAAATTGAGCAGGTGTGTGTTACCAGAGCTGCAACCGCATCACATATTTTGAACCACAGCCCAACCAGACGGGCAGAAGATTGGTCCGCGACCCGATTAGTGAAAATTTGAAGTTTTGATTTGAGTTATATTTGCAAATGTTTAACAAAACAAACATGAAGAAATGTATTAATTGCAATGAGAAAAAGATAAATATAAAAAGTGGAATAAATTATACGATCATTAATTTAAGAGTAGTTTTTATATAGCATAGCACATTGTATACTAAATGGAAATGCATGGTTAGTCTTACATTAATATTTCATGAAAATTTTTCTTACCCGGTAAATTTCAAACTTTTGATACATGACAAGACCAGACTCGAGCAAATGTGACTCACAACCCGACCTGACCCAAACCGCTTGTTGGACCGGGTTGGGTAAACCCGCTTGCCATCTTGCCGCCTAATAAGATTTCTTGCATTACAGTTTTTAGCGCATGGAGAATTTCACTACATTGCATTATTCTATTTTTTGGCTGTTGGCAACCTTCCGATCACGCAAAGATTGATTTACTGTATTTTTTAACTACCATAATCTCTATTGGTCTTCCTCAGTTATGTTTAGGTTTAGTTATGGTAATTTACGTTTAAGCCAACTCGACTACTGCTTTATCATAGGTTCTTATTAACTTGTTTGTAAGTTGAAAATTTTCCTTTTTCTACCAATTGGTGTAACGTAATATAGTTTCTTGGTTTTCATGTACTTAACTCTAAATATTAGTATAAATAAATAAATATTTTCCTTATTTAGCTTTTGTTGAATACTAATTAAATTTGGTTGAATTTTGGTAAGAAATTCAACGTGTAACGACTTCATTGCAAATTCAACCAAATTTTAACGTTGCTGTAACAAAAAATATTTATTGGGAATTGGGATTGTACATAAAACACTGTCAATGACAGTTCAATAATTTGTATATATAAATATATATATATATATATATATATATATATATATATACANCATGTATATAGGGTGTCTATGTCTATGCTGTGTTAGAACAGCACCCAAAGTCATCGTTAGTTAAAGG
This sequence comes from Hofstenia miamia, assembly GCA_900660155.1. Classification (NCBI taxonomy): domain Eukaryota; kingdom Metazoa; phylum Xenacoelomorpha; order Acoela; family Hofsteniidae; genus Hofstenia; species Hofstenia miamia. Next base: position 262,304 of record CABFPE010000250.1, read on the forward strand.
AGTTCCAATGACATCCAAAATTTTGAAAATTTTCAGCTCAAGTCAAAATAAGTGGCCACATTATAAACATTTCGATAATAAACGAAGGAAAAAGACTTATAAAATATATTTGAAAATATAATTGTCTCAGTTTGTAACCTGGTTACAAAGTTATTTGACAAGTTTGGCATGCAAAGCGTGACACGCAGATAAACGTCTTGAAGCTGAATCCATTAAATGGAATTAACTTCTGGAGCTATTTGTCGATTTTGAGATATGAGGGGTTGCTCCATCTTGTTCTAAGATCCATGAATCGGGATATAAGCAAGTTGGTTATGGTATAAATTCCTCGAGTATTTGGCAATATTTTGAACTATTAATTGCACCAGTGCCATCTAGTGTGAAAACTAATGAATTCAAATTTTGAAAGGTGGCCACTTTTCTTTTCCTTGAGCTATATATATATATATATATATATATAATGATATAAAATGCTTATATTATAGTAATATAGATAATGCTGATTTATTAATAATATTCATTTCTATACAATTGTGTATGGCCAAAACTTTTGAGCATCTACAATTCTAAATTTTACAAGTTGCATTCTAATTTTCGGAATAGCTATGCGCAAACATATTTACATTGTGGAATTCTTTCAATATTTCATTTATTGTTCCTTCCTAAAATTATGCTACCTTTCAGAGAATGCTGGAATTTAGCAGCGAAGATATCCTTATACTTTTTTGCATGAGCTCTATGCAAAATTTAATGTACTAAACAAAACAATTAGCTATTGGCAAACAGGTTGACAATTTTAGCTTTTGTCTTACTTCTAAATCTGGCCAAATCCCGCAATTATTGCCCAACAAAAATCCCGGGATTTTATCACTAATATATTTTGAAATAACAAGATTACAAAAACTTGGAAATATGATTCAGTTATTGTAACAAGTACATCACAGAGTTCTTACAGTTACTTACAACAACGCATGCTCTATATTTTATATATTAGTAGTAAAGGGGGCCGAGACCCTGCTGCAAACAAACGCCTCTGATTGGTCGAGAGCTTATGACG
>CABFPE010000250.1:276161-287313 GCA_900660155.1 Hofstenia miamia
ATTCAGTCTTAGTTTCTTCCTTTATTTTCTTAACTTGACCACACATGATTAGATTACATTACATTATATCACTCCATCATTCTTAGTTCCACTTTCACGTCATGTGGTTGAATAAAATGAATCAATGATTTGAAGTCAGTTTTAACATTGTAGTGAAGCTGCTTAACCATTTCCAAAAAGAACTTGGTACGTAATTTATATTTGTTTATTCAGTTAAAACTCTGATAAAATATTTTCACTTCCCAGCATACCCATTTTTTTGGAATAAACAAATTTTACACTTTAATATATATTCATTTATGTATTATCTCTTTACATCATGCATGTAAATTATATATACACTTTTGATTAAAACTAAATTATATACATTTTTTGGTTTATGAATCTATTCACACACTTTTTTGATTAAAACTAAAATATGAATGTTATTTAAAACTTAAATTGTTTTTTAATTGCTTTTTGTTTAACCTGCAACTGGTTGAAAGGAAATATTTGTATATAATAGTTTTTAGTTATTTGCTTTTGTTTCATTGCTACAATTGACTTACTAGAATTATTTTGACTGTAATTTTTTTTAACTAACAATGCAAATGATGAAATTATGCTTTTGTTTCATTGCTACAATTGACTTACTAGAATTATTTTGACAATAATTTTTTAACTAGTGTTGTGAATTACAAATTATGAACTTAAATTGATTGTAGACATTTTGCTAATGAATTTGACATGTCTCACATGCTTTTGATTAAAATTCAAAATGTTTTAATTGCTTTTGCAATTGATTGAATTTACTAACAAGAATTATTTAGACACAATAATTTTATTAACTAATAATGCAAATTACAAATGTAGAATTATTAAGAAAACTCAAATTCTATAAATCAAATGAATTGAACAATGTGGAAAAGTCAATAAAAGCAGTGAAATTGGAAAACTGCATGTACAGTGTATGCAGCCATATAACATTATAAAAAGCAAGTAAGAGTGAAAAAACATGGAAAACTTGATAAAAGATGAATCAGTCACCAAATGTATACAACCCAAAAAATCAAATAAACCAAAAAGAAGTGTAAAGAAAAGATTGCCATGTAAAAACTAATATATTATAATTTTGTATATAGATTTTATTAATATCATTTCATGTAAACATTTTAGGTATTAAATTTCAGTTTTATACATAGCCCATGTTTTGCTCTTTCTGAAAATGTAAGTTGGTTTTATTATGTATTACACATGGAACAAGATTGTAGTCTTTGCTTGTTTGTGTCTTTATACAAAAACCATGGAAAATTTTTATGGAAAATAGTCATTAGCATGATATTACAAAATGTGGTGTAAAAATGAATATTACCAAGACTGAAATGCGGTTTTTTGAAGGTTTCCCAAAAAAACAAGATAAGCAATGTACATGTAAGCTTTCGAAATTATGGAAAATATGATAAGTGTGGTTGTCATTGCGTTGTGTAGTTTTTACATGTAATGGAAAATTAGTCTAATATTATATGTGTATCTGACAAAGTGTTGTAAAATTAGCCAACAATAGAAAATCACAATTGTGATGTAATGTATGTTATAATGAGGTATATATTAATGAGATGTAATGTATGCAAACAATTGTGATATTAACAAAATGAAATTAGTCATATAAAACCAAGAAAATGTATGTAAAGAAACTTATTGACCCAAACATGTAAATGAAACACCATAAAATCAATTAAAAAATCAATTAGTGATAAGTGTCAAATATGCATTAATGTTTTTACCCCAACCTGTCAAAAAGCACTTTGCAAGCTGTGAATTCCATTAGCGAGCTATAAATCAACATTTGTTAGGTGGTGAGTCACTAGTTAAATCATCTTAGCCAATATTCATGGTCTGTCACGTGAAATATGACGTCATAAGCTCTCGGTTGAGCACAATTGGTAAGTATTTTCCTTTGACTCTCACAACTTTTCATATATGAGCTTTTGTTTCTGGGGAGAATGATTAGAAAAGTGGTCAACATACAAGCAACCATCAAAAAAACAATGCCTGAATATATGAAAAGGCTTCATGGCATAGAGAAGGATCAACATGGAGGAACAACCTCAAACCACGTATCCCAAATAAAACTTACACTGAAGCAAAACCAGAAAAAATAATAAAAGTAAAAGGAAAAGACGGGAAGACTAGAAAGGTAAAATTAAGAGATGTCAAGTGTTATGGTTGCAGTCAGAAAGGACATAAAAACCAGACTGCCCAAAGCAAATAAATGTAATTGGGGATGAAGAAGCCTATTATGATGAGGAAGATGTACTGCAGACAGAAGATGAAATGGACGAAGTATTTAAAACCAACAAGGAGTTGGAAAACTAAGTAGAGCATAGACTCATAACAACTGTACATTGATAATGATCCTGACAAACCCAACACAATAAATATGATAATGATAGTGATTAATGGAGTAATGACTAAAGCAACAATCAACACCAGATAAGTAATGTTGATAATTGCCAATGAATTCACTACAAAGCTAGGATTCAAATGAGAAAACTTGAATAGCTGCAAATAAAGACTAATTAATGCATTAGGAGAATATATCAATATGAAAGGAATAATAAACACAGTACAGATGAGAATCGCAAATACAACATTTGAACAATCTTTGGTGGTATTGGACACACACAACAACCTGTTGTCATATGAGGTCATCTTAGGTGATGACTTTCTGACAAAGAATGGATGTGTCATCAACTATGCCAAAAGAACTATAAAGGTAAGAGAGGAAGAAATGGAGATCAAAGAAGATAAATGGAAGCAGAAAACAATCACATTTCAACTGCAGGAAGATATCCACCTACAGCCACACCAATGGAAGATGCACACAATTGAAACAGAGGACACTGTAACAGCTGACATAATGCTATATGACAATAAAGGCATCAAAAACAAATGAGTATTGATGCTGTCTAGCATCTGCACAATAAAACACAGAAAGGCAAGAATTCAGATCCTTAAAGCTATGAATCACAATGTTAACCTAAAGAGATCTCAAGTAAGAATGTACAGAAAGTACATCAAGTTGAACATCAGACTCATCTGGAAGGCAATGGAAGATAAGGATGGAGTGAGTAATTTGCTTGGTTGACTCAAGGACTTGCAAATGAAAATGGATAATACTCCACATGGCTGACTCAAGGGCAAGTGGACAAACACCATCAAAGTCGCAAGTATTCCCAAAGGCTGACTCAAGGGCATTGGGATGAAACACAGAACAGTCACAAAAAACAGACAAACTGATCAAGCTGCCAGTCAGAAGGGTTCCTGAACAGATGAAAGATGTATATAATCACATAATGGAAGAACTAATTGACAACAAAATTATCCACCCAAGTGAGAGCCCATATGCAGCACCAACCATATTCATATAGCAGGGAGATAACTATTGCCTATGCATAGATTTTCGCAAATTAAATAAAGTGAGAAAAGAGGATTCATATCCTCTACCACTGATAGAGGACATGCTCTATGAAGCCAGTAAGCATAAATATTTTACAACACTAGACCTATGCAAAGCCTACTGGCAAGTAAAGATGGAAGAGGATGATATTGAGAAGACAGCATTCATAACTCCCTATGGGGTATACGAATGGATATATATGGCGTTCAGTCTGTGTAACACACCAGCAACCTTCCAGAGGTATATTACGAAAGTGTTAAAGAATAAGACACATAGAATGGAAGAAGGGGTTGACGCATATATAGACAACATCATAGTGACGAGTGACACAATCCAAAAACATCTGGAAAATTAGAATCTTGGAAAATGCAGGACTTTGAATTAATGGGAAATTATCTGGAAGATAGAAAAGTCAAACAACAAGAAAGACATTCAGAGGATTATGGGATTCTTCAATTATTATGGGACTTTCATCCTGAATATAGCTGGTAAGACAGCAAAGATGACCAGATTAATGAGAAAATCAGTACTATTCATATGGACCTGGCAGGAGCAGGAAGAACTGGATAATATCAAGGAAGAACTGGCAAAACTACCATCCCTCAATACACTGGACTACAATGAACAATTCATATTAGATTGTGACACAAGCAAAGTAGCAATCACAGTGACATTAGGGCAAGATAAAAATGGAAAAGAAGTACCCATTCAGTTTTTTAGTTGCAAGCTGAGAACAAGCAAAGAAAACTACGGATCTACCAAAGTAGAGAGGGTTGCATTAATTGAAAGTATCAAAAAATTTTGACATTTCCTAATTGGTAGAGAATTTAGGGTATGAACAGACAACAGCAGACTAGCCTGGCTGAAAAAGTTCTCCAGAGATAAGTCCAGAATAGTGTCATAATGGATTGAATATTTAAATGAGTTCACATTCATGATCAAGCACAGGAAAGGCATGTTACATAACAATGCAGACTTCTGGACATCACTACTGGAATACCAGAGAGACACAGTAAAAATAGACAGAGGGAAAAAACAATTCCAATTTTGTCCACACACTGAGAATGAAGGATTGCCAGAAATAAATGTGGATAAGAAAGGCCAAGCCATGCTACCAATACTAATGAGTGAAGAAATATCTGAAAAAGAAATAGAGGACAAACAAAGGGATGACATAATCCTCAGTGAAATCATAAAAAAGATAGAGGAACCACAGATGACACTATCAAAATTGATGGATGAATACTATGAATGCTACAAATGGAAAATCAACAAGAATGGATTACTATATGTTGAAGCCAACAGTAACCAAATCACTATACCCAACTACTTCAAAAGAGAGTTAATAAGGAAAATATATGAGAAAGGCCACCTGGGAATCACACAGATGGAGAAGACCTTCAATACAAGGTTTATAATGACAGCCATGAGGAAAGTCACTGACAATATTATTAATAAGTGCACAATGTGCCTCCTTAACAACAAACGACACTTTCAACACAAAGGGCGCCATAGAAAAAATCATTGCAATGTAGCATCATCCAAAGCAACTAAGCTGCAAGTGAAGAATAACGTCGAATGATTAATAATAATTAGAATTGATTGTAAAATTTAGTTAATTATCTTAGTTATTTTGTAAGATGCAACTAAGCCTCAATATTGTTCAAATTAAGAAAAACTTGTTAGCCGATCAAGTAACATTTGACAAATTACATTGAGCAAAATTACGCTTATGAAGGAACAGCCATATTGGCAGACGAATTATTTAAAATTCAAAATCAGCAGGTACTTTTGGAAAATTTTTATAAATAGCTTTGAACTAACCAGAAATTTGATGAACAATAAATTCTTTGGAGTTTATTTTATTTTCATTCTACTCTTATCTGGTTTGATTATTTAATAGAATGTGCAGCTAGGCAAGTTGTGTCGAGTAGTGGCTGGATTCCATCACGGGATTGATTCAAAGGGTCCTTGTGCCAGTCATGAAACAGCACTTAGGTTACAGTTAGGAGTTTTTCGATTCTTGCCTAGTCTGACTATCGATCAACACATGTATAAAATAATTAATGCCTGAAACGACTGGATAGTTGACACCTAGGAATATATACATGTTCTTAATAGTAGGAGACGACTATAATTGACCTGATAAATGACCTTACATGCAGTATTATTAAATGTAGGTATAGGAAACTGCAATCGTGTTACTTAAATTATCAAGCTGATAGTTTTACGGTAATGGCTATTTTAATATTATGTAACTGCAGTTAGTGTCAATGCCTGGTTGCTTTACTCAATCAAAACAACAAACACTTTACAAAATTGAGTTTAAGTCAGTTACAACTTGACTTGAGTGCACGCACTGAGCTAAGGTAATGTACACATAATTAGTTCCAGTTGAGCTGAGAGGGTGCCGCGGATTCAGTCATCATTCATGAAAGAGAGGAACTGTCTTGTGGAGATCAGCTTCAGGCAGTAGCCCACAGAAGAACTGAAAAGGAAACGTCATCTGACTCCATCACCTAAACAGTGATAGTCAATCCCAAGTTATTCAATTAACATAATTAGTTAATTAGATAGAGGAAAAGTCTGATGGTTCAATAACTTGGTAACTCCTCACCTGCAATTTACTGAGTGATAATTATCAGTAGTAATATTAGGCCAGGTGGAGGATGTTACATGGCGACCATGACAACTAAGAACAACGTCAACAGAGAGGAAACAATGCAGTGATACTCTTTCAAATTTGAATCAGTTGTCATATTTGATGTCTTATAAAGTGCATGTAAGAATCTAAAAAAACATAGCAATAAGTTATTTTTGCGTCCTAGTATTTTAAATAAGAAAATAAGCATTTAAGTAGTAATTGAATGAAATTATTTAGTTGGGTCAAAATTTAGTGAAGATTTTTTTTGAAATGATAACTTTAGGGGAGGCAACTGCTGCTTTTGTGCTAACTTCCAATGACACACACTCACACACATATATATATATATATATATATATATATATATATATATATTCATATGTAATTACAAATTGAAATGTTGGAAGAATTTTCTTTACATGGAGGAGGATATAAATTTACAAAAGAAGTCATCTTGTCAAATGGTTTTTATTGATGTGTATTCAATATGCATCAAATACTAAATTTCAACTTTCAACTGCATAATGTAATTTTTAGAATGCCTTAAAAAGGGTATTTATGTGTGATATTAAGTAAAACACATAAAAACAAAACCATTAACACTTCAAAAGATGGAAAGAAAATGTGAATATACAATAAAGAATAATTAAATATAAATGTATGTATGTTATGCTTTTTAGTTTTTGAAAAATTATACCAACACCTTCATAAAATATGCATTTTGCTAATTTCCTATGATGAAAAGATATCTTCATTTTTAAGCAGTATTCAATTTTTTACAATTATTCAAGTGTTGATGGTGGAATTTATTCAACAATGTATGCTATTTTTACATTTTAATAAGTTAATATTACTAACTTTGTTTTATGTGATTACATATTATTATAAAATTTCATTATGCTTCTACATTTTAGATATCTTTACTATAAAAAATTTGTATTAGAGTTGTCAAAATCAATATTTCAACTGGGAATTATTTCTAATCAGAAAGAGTAAATAATTCCAAAAATAATAAAATTTAAAGCATTAGAAAATCTAAAATCTATTTCTTCTTTCATGATGGCAAACTATCATATTCATTTGTGGTAAAAAGTTAAATTGTTTTCTGTCTCCTTCAGCTTCAATATCCCTTTGATTCTTTGGTAATGCTGTCCAAAAGTCTGCATTTTTATGAAGTGATCATTATGATGTTTGATTTTGAATTTAAATTCATTTAAATATTCTAACCTATCTTGACACTATAGATGATTTATTGCCTGAAAATTTCTTTGGCAATGCAGGACCTGTTTTTACCTTGAAATCACTTCTGATGAGAATATATCAAAACTTTTTAATGCTCTCCACCAATGCTAGCATTTCTAATTTTGAGGAGCCATAATTCTCTTCACTGGGTTTCAGTTTCCTACTAAGGAATGGAATGGGTTCTTTCTTTCAATTTCACACTTGCTCTAAATATGCACCAATTGCCACTGTTCTTGCATCACAGTCAAGTATGAATTCTTCTTCATAATTCAGTGTATTTATTTAAAGATGGTATTTTTGCTAATCATGCTTTTATATTTTCCAACTCCTCTTGTTGTTTCCAGGTATATTCAAATGGTACCATCTTTTTTAATAGCTGTGTCATGTGTTTTCTGAACAATATTAAGTACGAATGTCCTATAGTTTATAAAGCCCATAACCCTTTGGAGATCCTTTCTTGTTTTCAGCATTTCAATATTCCTTATCAATTCACAAGAATTATTTTTCATCTTTATTTTTTCTTTTCTTGATTTCTCAAACAAGGGTTACAATTTGGGTTTTCAAAATTTTGCACTTGTCTCCAATTACCTTAAACCAGTGTTAATGTAGCATCTTCTACCAGGCTTTAATATCCAACTCCTCCATTATACTACTATAATCAGTATGGTATACTAGCAGGTTGAGATGTACTGATCTTAAACTGTTTGGCTTCTACATTATTGAACTCCAATAACTGTAATTTCATGGACAATATAACAGAACACTATTTAGATGATGAAGCCTTGCAGTTAGTGATTGGGCATCAGCTCGAATCTGTTCTCAATATCAAGTGAAAACCACTCTTCCATATTCCAAGTAAATGAGTTGTACCTCTCAGCTCAATCAAGTGACTTATGTGTACCCTATCTTAGCTTGGTGCATACTCAAGACTCAACACAACTTGATTTAGTCTCAATTTGTAAAGTGTACTATATACTTGCAATCTTGATTGTTACTAGCTGCTTAATTAATGTAATTAGCCATTACTGAAATATATTGGCTTTAACTAAATAAGATAAATATCTAGCAGCTTCCTAACCTACATGTATTAATTGATCCATACACAGTCATATTATCAGTCAAGTTATAGTCATTAATTTGGATCTAGAATAATATAAATATAAATTACTACATTTGGTTTCTAACCTTATATTCTTGGTACATGCATGAAAGGATGATAGTAAGCTCAACAGAAATAAAAACTCCTAATTGTATCGCTAACTTAAGTACAGGTTTGTGGTTTGGAACAATGAACCTAGAATCATTCTTAATTATGGGATCCTCACTACTACTGAACACCAATCTTTTAGATGAACATTGTAGTTAATAATCAAACTGTAATAAAAACTAAAGATAAGAATTCCAAAGAATTTTCTTTATCAATAGTTACAATGAATTTCTCTCTATTAAAGTTAATCCAAAAAAGTACCTATTGATTTCAAATTTCAAATGTTCATTTGCCAAGATGGCTAAAAATAATGTAAATGAATTTGCCCCCTTTGTTTTGCCAAACTAGTAGAATCAACAAATATTAATTATAATCACTTTCACTGATAGTTCTTGGTTGCATATTAGAACATGTATCTAAGATGATATTTAATTTTTAGTAACATTTAAATTCAATCTTAGTTCCTCTTCAATGAATATTTTCCTTAGCAGCTTAGTTTGAATTGGATGATGCTACATGCCTTCCTCAGCTTGCATTATTTTTAGCACTGCCTGCTCTCCACATACCAATGTGTCTGCTTTTTGTATTATTGACTCTGCTTGCTGAATGTCCCAATTTGTTTTCTTGAATTCTGGCTGTTTTGTCATCTTAAGTACTGCCTCTCTCTCTGTTGCTACTGTATTTGCCTACTTCAGAAATTTTGCCTCTTTAATGTTCTCTGAAATGGGTGTTATTTCCCTCAGTTTGTTCATTTTCCTTGAGAATATTTCATAGTATTTTTAATATAACTGAATTCTTTTTAATCCAATCATGAGAAGCATCTGAGCATCAGTTTGGCTTGTATGTGCTAATTTATCTGGTATCACTGTTTCCAGATGGAAGAATGTGAAAACTTTCCTTAGGCTTTGCATATTTGCCATGTTGTTATAGAAAAAGCTGATGTTCTCTCTTAACTCCTCTTCTGTTATTTCATTTGAGTCATTTTTATTAATTTGCATTATTGTTATTATTTCTACTCATTTTGTGACATCATAATAGTGATATTTCTTATCCCATATATCCATTCAAACCACCTTGTATACTCCCAAGTATAGTATTATCACTTCAGTTATGCAGCTTTCAATTTCATTTCTTAAATCTTTCAGCTGTATGTTTATTGATTTCCTTTTGTATATAGCTGATAGGGAGTTATTGTCCTCTTGATATATACTCTTTCACAATTGTCATTTCTCATCACTATCTCCTTTGATTTTTCATATTGTTGCTTCTCAGCTATCTTTGTTGCTTTCTTCTTAGTGTTTTCCTATGATTTATATTTGTGCATGAAAGCCTTTGCAACTCTTACATTCTTTGGTAGTCTCCACCTCAGCAGTATCATTGTAGCATCATCCCAATAAATCTAATCTGCAAATGTTGAACCAAGATGAGAATAAGATTGAAAAGGTGATGATTAGAAATTTTGTATTAGATCAATTAGATTAATTTGTATTATGCAACTAAGAAACAATATGTGTCAGAAATAAGAGATTAGTATCAGTTGATAATAATACTTTTTGGCAAAACAAGGGGGTGAAATCACTTCCATTATTTTTAGCCACCATTTTGGCAGATGAAAGTTAAATTTGAAATTAACAGGTACTTTTCTAGATTTGCTATAAATAGAAACTAAATCCTGTAAGCAATTGATAAAGAATTTTATTTAGAATTCTTATTTTGTTACAGTTTGATTATTTAATATGATGTCAAGCTAAACAAGCAGTGTTTAGTAGTGGTCTGGATCCATCATCAAGATTGATTCTAGGGTCTTTGTGCCAGACTACAAAAGTGTTTAGCTGACTAGTGATCACTCAGTACATGTATGAAAATAAGTACATAGGTAATATGTTATTACTATTTCAGATCCAAATTAGTGATAATAAAATGACTGAACATGTACTAACTAATAAATGCAGGTTAGGAAGCTGCTTGATATTAAACTATCTATTAAAGCCAATATATTTCTGTAATTGCTACATGTAATGTTAATTAAGCAGCTAGTAACAAGTCTGCTTGTGATCTCACAAAAAACTTTTACAATGATAGAGTCTAAGTCAAATTGTGTCTTGCTTTGAGTATACACTGAGCTAGGATAGGGTACGGATAAGGTTTAGGGTTGACCTGAGAGGTGGAACTCAATCAGGTGGATCATTGGCAAACTGGTGAAACTGGATGTGGAGATCAGCTTCAGGCAGTTGCCCACTATCAATCTTTGGAGAGATTGCTGTATGGCTTTGTCACCTAAATAGTGAAAAGTTAAATCTAGTTAAGCTATGTTAACAAAAGCAACCAAAAGCTAAACAGTATCTGATTAGTACATCCCTACCCACAAAGATACAAATAGTGTTATAAAGTAACAGAGGGAAAACAGTACTAATGCCTGGTAGAGGATGTTACATTGTAGCATCATCCAAAGCAACTAAGCTGCAAGCAAAGAATAACGTTGAATGATTAATAATAATTAGAATTGATTGTAAAATTTAGTTAATTATCTTAGTTATTTTGTAAGATGCAACTAAGCCTCAATATTGTTCAAATTAAGAAAAACTTGTTAGCTGATCAAGCAACATTTGACAAATTACAT
>CABFPE010000250.1:301836-312779 GCA_900660155.1 Hofstenia miamia
CCTAGGGTTCGACTATCCAGTCTTTTCAAGCATTAATTATTTCGTACATGTATAGATCGATAGTCAGAATAGGCAAGAATCGAAAAACTCCTAACCGTAACATAGGTGCGGTTTTGTGACTGGCACAAGGACCCTTCAAATCGATCCTGTGATAGAATCCAGCCACTACTCGACACAACTTGCCTAGCTGCACATTTTATTAAATAATCAAACCAGATAAATGAAGAATGAAAATAAAATAAACTCTAAAGAATTTATTGTTCATCAAATTTCTCGTTAAATTCAAAGCTATTTATTTAAAAATTCTAAAGTACCTGCCGATTTTGAATTTCAAATAATTCTTCTGCCAATATGGCTGTTCATACGTAAGCGTAATTTCGCTCGTTGCAATTTGTCAAATGTTACTTAATCGGCTAACATGTTTCTCTTAATTTGCACAATATTGTAGCTTGGTTGCATCTTACAAAATGAATAGAATAATTAACTAAATTTTACAATCATATTTTTGATTATATTTAATCACTATAATTGTTCGACGTTAATCCTTCATTTGTTGCAGCTATTCTTTTTGGGATGATGCTACACTACCCACAAAATTTCACTGGGTGTTGTGTTGCCCCACTTCTCTAGATTGATTTTATCAATCTCTCTTTGTGTTTTGGGTGTTAATGCTATTGTGGTGGACTGCAAGAGCATGTCTTTGAGTTGCATTTCTTCTTGAGATTTGCTTACCATCTAAATTATCTTTATCAGGAGGTTTTGTCCTTCTTTTCTCATTATTTCTGAGCATTTTGTTATCTTTGTGTAGGCACATTGTGGGTATTCTTTTAGGTACCTTTTCATCTCTTTTGTTATAATTTGGTTTACATGTGCTGTTTCTATTTTCTTTATTGCTACTAGAGTTTTGGCTTGCTCTCTTCTCACCAGGTTTCTTGTTGTTATCCACAGTTGTTGTTTCAGTGCTCTAAGTTTTGTGTTTGATGTTGCTCCCCACGTGTATTTGCTTGTTTCATCACTGAGTATGTATTGTTGGCAAGTTCTACTATGCTTGGTCTTCCCAGAGTGTGTTATTGCATTTATTTGGAGGTCTATGTTTATGAGCTACCCTTCATGTAGAAAAGTGAGAATTAAAAATCAATTATGTTTACAATTAATGCCAATGTATGTTAGAGACTTCAATGCCTTTAAACTGCATTTGTAAGATAAGATATGATAAGATAAGAGAATCTTTATTCAAATAAAGGTTGACAATTAAATAACTGATAATTTATTTGAATAGCATCATTAAGTTCACAAAAACACATATATACAATTCACATAAATTGCAAAAGATATCTTGCAGGCTATGGATAAATTACTATAGTACTATTTTAATAACAAGTTATAGTATAGTCATTGTTATAAAATTTGTATCCTAGCCATGATTTTTCAAAAATATATATTTGCTTAAGGAAGATTTTTAAATGCCTTTTAAAAGAATTCAATTTTTCAATATTTTTAATTTCTTTAGGTAGTGAACTCCAGGTTTGAATGGCAACATTAATGAAGGATTTCTTTAAAATGCTTTTCTTATACTTAACACATGTAAAAAGCTTTGATCTTGAATTCTGTTTATGAGTAAATCCCGGTATTTTAATCATATTATGAGGTGGTAGGTTTCTGATTAACTTGAAGAATGTCAGAAGGGTATTCAACATAACTAGTTGTTCTGGAAAAAGAATTGACCTAGAAATGTAGCTTGGCTTGCAATGAGTTTTTCATTGTGATATTTAATGCCCATCTTAATTGAACATCAGGTTTTTTATAAAGCACTTCATTTAGATCAGTAAATAAAATTTTTGCATAATTAATGTGACTCATGATGAAAGCATGGAAAAATTGAATTATGGCACAAGGTGGTAATTGCCTAACTACTAGTGTCATACTTTTTATACCTATAGCTAATTTTCTAACTATTAGATTGATGTGAGAGTTTATTTTTAGCTTTGAATAAAATGTTACTCCTAGTTACTTGAAAGTGTCCACAATAGGAACATTAATATTATTTACACATAAAGTCACTGCAGAAACATCGTAATTGTTTTTATTCAGCTGAAAAATACAAAATTATGTTTTAGCTTCGTTAATATTCAACTTGTGCATACAAAAGTATTTTGCCAATTTGTTAGAATTCAATTCTATAGATTCCACTGCTAGTTGCGTTGATGAATTATCACTGAAAATGCAAATGTCATAGGCATATTGGATTAAAATGCAATTAATCATAGAATGCATGTCATTTACATAAATACTAAAAAGAAGAGGACCTAGAATCAAACCTTGAGGCACCACATTGCAAACCAGTAACCATTCTGAAAAAATATCATTTAATTTAACTCTTTGGAATTTTGACTGAGGTAACTAGTTATCAATTGTTTACTATTACTAGAAAATCCTAAGTAAAAAAGTTTTTCAATTAGAATGTTATGATTAATCAAATCAAAGGCTTTTGAAAGATCTAAACAAGCTATAGCTACAAATTTATTAGAATCAAGTGATGCTCTTCAAGTTTCAGTAGCATTTAATAGTGCATCAGTTGTTGAGAAATTTTTGCGAAAATTAAATTGTGTGTTTGATAATAAATTATACTTATTTAAATGTTCAGTTATTTGATTATGTAATATTATTTCGAATATTTTGCTTATTGGAGAAGTAATTGAGATTGGCCAATAATTAGTGGCAATTGATGGGTCGTTTTTCTTAAATATACAAGTAATGTTAGCAAGTTTTAAATTATCTGGGAAGTAATTTAGTTTTATGCATTCATTAAAGATAAAGATTAATGGATTTGCAATGATATCTGCAGTAATTTTAAGGGCCCATGAGGGAATGCTTGAGGCACTGCTTGATTTGTTGGTTTTAAGCTTATTGATTGACTTAATAATTTCATAACTAGTTGAGAAGCAGAAAGAAAATTTGGGTATAAAAATTTTGAGTGAAACGTTTTTGTACTTAACAAGGGGGCCATTGCATTTTCCTAGATTTACAAAAGCCTTATTTAATTCATTAGATATTTCTAAATTGTCAGAAAGATTGTTTCCTTTCTGATCTTTTATCAAATCAATTGAGTTTGATTTTGATCACATATAATTTGTGATTTCTTGTATTAGCTTCCATTTTGAATGTTCACTTGGAAGGCACGCATATTCATTCTTAATGAATGCATTGAATGCTTTACGAGATTCTATATTTGATGCATTTCTAGCCTTTTTATATGGGGCAAAATTCTTGCTGGTTCAGGAAATCATAAAATGTTTATATGCTTTGTTCTTTTCACAAATCAATGCTTTGCAAGTTTCAGTTATCCAAGGTTTATTCGGAAATTATTGCTTGCTTTGGAGTTTGAACAGGTTTTAGCCATTACTTTTTTTCAGGGCAAAATCTGTTAAGATAAAATTCAAAAACTTTTAAAAAGTTTTCTAGCATTTCATTTGAATTTGATGCATTTTACTTTGGTCATTAGCATTAATATAATTTAGGTTCCAATCCCTGAACTGTAATAAGTCTTTATTTTCAGAACAAGCAAGTGATAATTCATCTTCTAGTTGTTGAATAAAAGAATTAGAGAACTTCTTATGTGGACAGTAGGATACATATAATAACTGCTTTTTAAAACGTGACTTTTATTGGATTATTAATTTCAACCCATAAACTATCAAAATTTGATTCATTATTACTCTTAATATTGTTGTGTATCTTGGAATTAAATGACTGGGATTATAAATAATACACCTACACCTTTGTATTTTCCTAAAGCGTTGTTCAAAATTCTATCCCTTCTAAATAATGCATAAGTTTCTTTAACAGTGCATGAGCTATCTAGATCTTTGTTTTTTAACCAGGTTTTGGAAATTGCGAGAATTAAATCATTTTTAAAGCTTGAAATGAATTCCCTATATTCGAAATTTTTAATGTTAGTTTCTGAAAATTTAAATGAACATAATTCACTATATCTGAGCTGTTACTCAATTTTTGTATGTATGATTCAAAATTTAAGATCATGTAACATAATCAGCATAATATCATGTGTGGTCAAGATGAGAGAAGGAGTGGAAATAACTAAGACTCAAGTAAAATAATTATTAAATGTAAAAAAATTATTATTATTAATTAAATTATTTGTAATAATATAAAAGCAGTATTTTTATAATAATTTGCTTGGCATTACATTTTGGCAAATGGAAAAAGAACGAAATGCAAATGCTAATTAATGCTGATGTGCGTAAAACAGCAGATGAAGAAATTAGAGGGAAAATTGGTAAATATACAATAACATCGATTGGACAGGTACTAGCCAAGTGTTTGATTGTTTAATATTACTAAGTATAAAAAGAGTGCAGTTGATTTATTTGATGATGAACAAAATTTACTGGATTTACTTTGGTATTTTTGTCAGGTTAAATTATTACATTAAAATGGAAAGCTAAACTGTAGAGGCACTAGAGTAATCCGGAGTGTGGTCCCCAACTACAATTTAAGGAAGTCTGGAATGGCAAGCACATACAGCCTTTCAAAAGTGCATTGCAGTTGGTAGTCATTGTTTACTTGATGTGCTTTTATGTTAAGTGTACGAATAGGGAATTTTATTTGTTATAGCTTTCCTATCAATCGTTATTCCACCAGTTCCATTATCATTATGATTGTCTGGTTAACCCTCATGATAGAGGCAATGTTTATTAAATCTCATTTTTCATGGTTCTCATATCTATTTCCTATTAGTAAATTCTCTGATATCAGACTAAATTACAATGTTCATTTCTCAATGACCACATTGATTGTTCACATGTATCAAGGGCTTACATGTACTTTTATATCTGTAGGGTTATTATATGTAAGGAAATATAATAAGCTGAAGCACCCCAGTTGCGTTAATGCCTTCTTATATTTTAACCACAATAATAACAAGAACAATCAAAAAACTAAATTGTTAACAAATTACACACACATGTTCACTGAGATACCATTTCCATGCACTAAGTCTGCCATTGATAATTCTGTTGATGTCATCTGAGTGAAGCTGGATTAAACTTCAAAGAATAATCGTCCTCTAATGCATTGCTTCAGGTCGGGTAGATACCCATTTCACCATCTGTTACTCTCAATCTAAGTGAACCATAGTTATCTGATGCATTAAGTTTAGCTGATGTTATATTAATTGGTTAAACTGTTAACTATTAAGTACAGAGAGAGAGATGTTGGAATCTATCAGACATTGAAAAATGAACAAACTGGAAAAATGTTGAGCAAAAGCCTAAATTAAGTTAAATTTGATGTTGGCAAGATTCTGCAATCAGACTGTGATTAGTTTTAATGCCATTTACCACTTCTAATAAGAAAATTATAAGAGATATAAAGAACGACTTTTTAAGATTTATTTTACTAGTACATATGCGCCTGGATGACATAGTTAAAAATATTCTTGAATAACACATAGTTGATTGATATGTATTGAAATAAGACTGTGCTGGTAACAGTAAATCATACTCATTGGATTTGAAAGTCGAAATAAGAAAAATAAAAGTAAAGAGTAATAATTATGATTTGAGAGCAGAATTAAATTTAAATTTATAGTAATTTTTCCATAGCCTGAGTGTACTAAAACAAAAATAAAATAAATAATAAAACATAATTAAAAAAGCCATAGTACAAAAAAGTCCAGATAGAAATTATTCAAGTAGCATTAGTATCTAAAGTTGTGTAGCTCATCAATGTAGAAGGGTGGTGCAGTGTTACATAGCGCAGCAGCATAGGATTGATGTACCCTGGACAAATGATGAAACAGATTGCACAGTGGCAAGTAATGAGGGGTGAAGCTTTTGTAGAACACAGTCTTTGATGGCGGGTGTTTCAAATGCGGTGCTTTACGTTGTGATGGTGGCTCAAAAAGCGATTTGAGAGTAACTAAGAATTTTCACATTCCATTATGTGAAAAATGTATTCCGTCTTTTGATAAAAGATTGCTATTGACGACCTTAGCACCCAAACAAAAATTTTTGAATAGCTTAAATACTGAGAACTTTATTTTTTAAAACAGGTTAAAAATAATTTTGTTCACTTTAACTATTTTGTTGTTACTCTGAACTAACCTATTGCAGAAAGGAGAATGTTCATTGAAGAAAAGTCTTGTAGGATTAAACTTGTGCCTAATAACTCTAATAAGATTAGAATACTTAGCTTTGTAATTTTCTGGATTCTTTAGTATGTCATTTCATCCAATTTGTACAAAGACAGTTTTGATTTTTGTTTGGGGATATGATTCAAGCATGTTTTGTAGTTCAGAAATGCATGTTCCTGGATATGAGTGAACTGTGACTTCCTGGTTTTAAATTAAATTTTTTGATCGCAATTTCCTAAACATAGGGCTACCTAGCACTAAAAAATTTGTACCTGTTTTAATCTTACATGGCTTTCTAGGAGGGCGAGACAAGCTACAGGATGTGGTGTAATTACTAGATGTTTTTTCTGGAAGTTGTGATTTGTGTGCATGTGTAGAGGTGAATGAGGCTGTAAACATGTTCAAGTGCTCTTTGAGGAATGTATGCAGCAATAGCAGTTCATCTTTCCTGAGCACTAGGAATGGCGCTACTAGTTTGCAATGCATATCATTGGAATTTCCATTCACGTCAATGATGCTTTTCAGAGCAGAGTGGAGCTCACAACCAACTGCCTCGAATGAAATCATCATTATATTATTGTTATAACATTTGGTCATTACTATAATTCTATCTTGTGTACATGCATAACACATAGTGTGAATATTAGCATAAAATGGTTAATCAAAACTTCAATAGAAATTGGAGATGTAATCATACCATCATACAAAGTAGAGATATTGATTAATTTTTATGTTATAGGCCTTAGTGATCAGATGTAACAATGCATTTTGTAATAATAATAATTAAATTTATAATGGATAGCAAGGCTTTGTATTGTGTCAATCATTCCTGAAGAAAAAAGGAAATAATTAAACACATAAAGCTTGGAGAGTTAAATCAATTACAATGCTAGATCAGTTATATTGAAACCACCACGTAAAGAGATAAAAATTTAATAATTACTAGGGAATATGGGTGTGAATCTAATCATTATATCTAGTAATATGTCAGTAATTCACTAAAAAAACAAAAACCTATAGAATACCAACCATTCATTGCAAAAAGGAAAGTTCAAATAAATGTTAGCCATGGAATTATAGATTTAATGAACAAAACAGCAAAATTCTCTGGTGAAACAAAAGCATTTTTTTAATTTTTAGAGGATTATAGACGGCAGTGTAAATCTTGTTATAATTTCAATAACAAATATCTTACTAACATTGTTTAATTTTGGAAATATGCTATGATTTAAAAAAAGATATATCCAAACACACCAACCAAGGCTAGCTATGAATGTGACATATATGCTGGAAATAATGTTTTAATGGTGCAAACCAATATTGCAGAACCTCAATTTGTTGGAAGCATATCATTACCCTTATAGGATAAATGTTGCTTGATACTGACATATGCTACAAAACCAAGCACCACCATAATTATTCATCATGAAAAAGGAAATTCAATGTATAAACCAGTGCCATGATTATATATCAATAGAATAAACATAAAGCTTTGTATAAACTCAAAAGTTATAACTATACATTTGTGTTTTTATTTAATAAACCTGTCAATATTATTTTCCTGAGTTGTAAAATGTAGCACATTATTCAGTTTATGCAGGGATTGAGTAAAAAATGGTTGAATTTCTCCAACACAGATAAGTTATTTTACATTTAAATAATGAATATTATATGATTAAGCAAATATTTAGTTGGAAATTGATAGCTTGTATATGTTTAATATTACTAACATCAATAAAAATTTCCTGGAGTCTTGATTTACAAAGGAAAACACTACATATAATATCAATGCAATGTGTAAAGAAATTAAATTACAAATGAAAAAAGCATTAGCAAAAATTGCAAATAGAAAATTTCTTCTTTCATACCATTAAAAATGACAAATCCTTCGCAATATGAAACAACTAATTTGATTTTGGGAGAGAATACATATTGACATTATCAGTGAATATACAGCATAAATTCATTATCTTTCAATGATCAAGAGTGGCTGATACATATTAACAGTAATTTCATTTCAGTCAAGCACTATAATTCAAATCTCTCAGCAAAGAAATAAATTGTAGAAATTAATTAACAAAATAATTAACTTGAAAAAATAAATTTACCAAAAAATTTTGCAAAAAATAATTAGTAATATAAAATTAATTTTTAAAATAGTGGTGATGTGTACAAAGTTTCTTTGTTCTTTGTTCTAGTTTACATGTTAGACAGCTCATATACAATATGTTTTGTTTCATATGTGTTTAATGTTTAAGCACAGCAAATATTTCTTCCATTTTTTATTTTGGATATTGGTGAAAATGAACTTAGTTTTGTTGCATATATCAGACATTTATGGCTGTTTTGATCCTTACTAGTTTCCAATGGTGTCGTTCTATCTGTAGGTTTTCTGTTAATTTGAATTCTGAAAATTCTGTTCATAAGAAGACTTTGACATGTTTGTCTTCTTGTATAGTAAGAGTTTTGCAGAATAGTATATAACACAATTGTTTTCTGTGAGGAAGTCTCTTCCCAATATCATTTCATAAGGTAGAGGTTGGTTGTGTATATTGACTATAAAGATGTTGTGTTTGAATTTGACGTATTATATTGTTATGGGGATTTTTCTTACAATTCCTTTGAGGTAGTCACCAGAAGCATTGATTAATCATGATTTGTCTTTTTGCATGTGTTCTCTTGTTCATCCTATTTAATTTGAATAAGTATTGGCCATTAAGGTGATGGAGTCTCTGGTATCAACTGTTGCTTTGATATTGATGCTGTTGATTGTTAATGGGCTGATGTTTGTAACTATGAGACATTCCTCATTGCCATTTGGGGCTGGTGTCTTTTTTAATTTTAAGTTTCTTCAGCACCTTCTGCAGTGTAGAAACCATCATCATTGATAGTGTAGATTGCTTCTTTACAGTTTGATTTTATGTGTCCTTATTGATCACATTGTAGACATCTAATTTTTTCCACATTTAATGGTCTATTTTTAATGTTGTCTTTGGTACCACCTTGTTGGCCTATGTAGATTTCAAAGAGAACTAACCATTCTGGAAAAGTTTGGGCATTACTGTTTATGCTTCCTGTGAAATGTTGCAGCATTTTGGGCATTTTCATGTTGGTTTTCATTGGTTTGTCCATTAGCATTGATTTTCTTTGTTGATGTTGGTGGTGAATGCCTGTTGTGGAGTTGGTTTATCACTTTTTTGAGATGTTTCTTAGGTCTCTGTGGAGTGACCACAGGAGATAAGGTTCAGTTGTCTGCTGGATTTGTAGCAGGGATTTGTGTTGCGGAATTTTGAGTTGTGTTAGTTTTGAGGGTGTTGATTTCATCTCTGAGTTCAATGATGTCTTGGCAGAATTGTGGTTGTTGGGTATTCAGCATGTTGGAAATTTGAGAAATCAGTCTCTCTTCATTTAGTTCAGTACTTCTTTGGAGGGTTGGTATTGGTACTATTAGTGACAATTGGGTTTATAACTTTTCAATCCATTCATGTAAGTCAAGGTTTTGGTTTTTGTCATTAATTGTTGGGCTTCCTGTGAGTTTTCAGTAGTCATTTTCAAATAATTTTTCATATTGAGGGAAAGAACTGGGTTAAGTTTGAGAGCAATTAAATCTTCCTTTTTGATTGTGTTATAGCTACATCCAGAAATTGAGACACTATCACTTTATATAGTAATTGTAATTTGTTGGAGTTAGAGTGTAGAAGCAACACTAACTTGCTGGGTAACTTTGGTTGATCTTTGTTAAAGAAGTAGAGTAAGAAAGAGTAAACACTGGTTTCAGTTCCATATTTTTAGAAAATAATTAAATGAGTATCTTACCATGGGGTTGTGATCATTGTTGAGTGAAGAAGTAGAGTTTGAAAAAGTAACCACTAGTTTCAGTTTCATATTCTTCAAGTAAAACATCCAATTAACTTACCAAGTAGTTGTAATTGATGTTGAGTTAAGAAATGGGGTTTGAAAAAATAAACACTAGTTTCATTTCTACATTCTTTAAGCAAAAAATAAATGAGTAACTTACAGAATTGTTGAGATTGTTGTTCCATATAGAAATAGATTTTGAAAAAGTAAGCACTGTTTTCATTTCCATATCCTCTGAACGTTCTAGGGTCACCATGTAGCATTGACTGTTTTAGTGTTAGAGTAATATACCACAAATAATATCTATAATACAAGGCACAAAAACAACTGTGAATAATCATTGGCTGAGATTAAGTCTACATACACCACTAATCAGTGTACATGAGTAATTTAGAATAATGAACAGCTGGAGGATAATTATTTTATACAATGAGCATGTAAGAAAGAAATTAAACATTAATATATGATTAGAGCTTGTCACTAGCACTTATGGCTTATGCTAAAGCAAAACTTCACAGCCACTGAATTATTAATTATGTAAATAATAAGCAATGCCAAATATAATCATTAATCTTCTGGAAGAACTGAACACTATATCAAAAGGATGATGCACTTATGTGCAATCAGACCTAACCCCTGGTTCTTCTCCAAAACAAAACAAATTTACAAGAAAAAAATTGATAAGCAACCATTTCTATGAAACCAAATTTTTACTGCGAATGTATACATTGGAATTCCCTAATTTTAACAATTGAAAATAATTAATAACAGTCACAGGTACAAGTGGCAGAAGTCACATGGTGGGAATTTGCAAACTTAAATCAGTACTAAAAATATGGCGGCACTATAATTCTCAAGAATTTTCGCCCAAATAGTCATGTTGATAATTCAAACAATCACACACAAGCTGCGCCAACTATGATATATATAT
>CABFPE010000250.1:321475-339064 GCA_900660155.1 Hofstenia miamia
AATAAATGACCTTACATGTATTACTATTAAATGTAAGTATAGGAAACTGCAATCTTATTAGTTAAATTACAAAGCCAATAGTTTTATGGTAATGGCTACCTTAATATTATGTAAATGCAGTTAGTGTCAATTCCTGGTTGCTTTACTTAATCAAATCAACAAACACTTTACAAAATTGAGTTTAAGTCAGTTACAACTTGACTTGAGTGCACGCACTGAGCTAAAGTAAGGTACACATAATTAGTTCCAGTTGAGCTGAGATGGTGCAGTGGATTCAGTCATTGTTCAGGAAGGAGGGGAACTGTGTCGTGGAGATTGGCTTCAGGCAGTAGCCCACAGAAGAACTGAAGAGGAAATGTCACACAGCTCTGTCACCTAAACAGTGATAATTAATATTCAATTAACTTAACTAGTTAACTAAAAAGGAAAAGTTTGGCGGTTCAATAACTTAGTAACTCCTCACCCATAATTTACTGAGTGATAATTATTAGCAATAATACATGGTGCAAATAGGCCAGGTGGAGGATGTTACAGTAGACACAGATGATGAAAGACTATTAGTTTAAATAACTGTCAAACATGAATTGAGAGACAACATTGTCCAAAGAGTATATGGAGAAGTCTACAAAAAAGATACAAAGTCACTCATAAAACTCCTATGCAAAGAAGCTTTCACACAAAATGAAATAAAACAAATGCTGGAACCACAAAACCAACTCACAGTAGACATAGAGTGCATCACCTCAAAAATAATAATTAAACTGGAGATCACACAAAAACTAATGAAAAATAGACTAACAAATTTATTCTGGGAAACATAAGGAAGGTGAAAAACAATTACCCAGCAACATTTGGTATTGCAACAACATGGCTCATGACATTGCTGCTACAGTGCACTCCACCACCCACCATATCTATAAGAATGCTCCTACCAACCTGGAGATTTAAGAATAAAAAAGTGGCCTAAGCAGATTGGCATGAAGAAAATACATGTCAACACACTACAGCAGGCAGAAGAAAAAATAAAAGACAAATGCTATGTAAAATCAAAAGAGATGCTGCTATGTAACAACAACTAAGAAAGGATATTCATTGAGGGGACAGTAACACTGTATGACCTCTACAAGGAAGGGGAACCAATACACAAACAAATCAAAAAAGTATGGAAGTAAATAGAAAAATGTCCCATGAAAACAGTAATATTTTTCTCCGAAATCAATGACGTAGTCTGGGGCAAACTGTGGAGCACAACATACAGATACTATGATGCAAAGAGTAGAAATAATAACCATGATTAGACTGGGAAAAACAAACCAGAAGAAATCACAAGAGAAGAAGTACAAAATAACATAAGTGCATTCTATGACAAAGCCTGAGTATCAAAATCCCTATGATCAACATACAAATTCTTCTTTCACAATACATCAATACATCCAGATTTGGCACACAACAACAGAGTAGATGCCATCATGTATGTATGTATGTATGTCTGCTTTACTTCCTGTACAAAACAACAAAGTTGTTTGTAAAAAGGAATGTGACAATTACTAGAGGAACTATGGGAAGGTTCCATATAATATATATGTACATGCATTATATATAAATGATTTCTTAAAGTGCTCTGATTGAACTTTTGGAAAAGTTATCTTGCATCCTGACTTTGATGTTGAAAAAAGAATTGATTTATGAAGCATGTGATCTCTGTTTTCTTTAATCTTTGTTACTGTTCTTATAAATTTCTTGATGAAAACAACATTAACTTCTTCTACCAGGATAATTTTCTCTATTTTTGCAATTTTTGAGAATATTTAATTGGTTTCCATAATTTCTTCCTTTCACTTTCTAGTAGTCCTGGAACATATACCTCTGCTGCATTCATATATATGGGTAAAATATATGTTAGGAATACAAACATTTTCATGTCATCTTTCAGATAGATAATAAAATAATTAAGTTTTCATATTCTGAGGTATGCTACTTTTACTATATAATTAACATGTGAACTCCAACCAAGAAAGCTGTCAATGTGAAGACCTAGATATTTAAATGTTTTTACATTTTCAATTTCATTTTTCCCAAAACGAATTTTCTCAGTAATTATTTTTTTAAGACACTCTTTCCTGATGTTCAGGTGCACAATAATTAATTCCTTTGTTTTTGAAATATTCATTTTTAAGTTTCTGCTTTCTGAAGCTTCAATTGCCTTTTTTACTGTTATTTTGTATTCATTGAAGTCTTCCATAGCATTTTCACATCAGATTTCTCCAATTATGCTCATATCATCTGAGAATTTTGAAATATCAGCAATGTTCCTGTCAGCCTCTAATTTTTCATTGGATATTTTGTTTGTTTGGTCAGTGAATAGTATCCCACTCAAAGGTACGCCTTGTGGAAGTCCAACAACTAATTTTACTTCTTCAGTGCATTTATCTTTGTCATAACATATTCTTTGCAACCAGTTTGTCATGTATGCCTTCACCCAATCTGACAACCAAGGTGATGTTTTGCCTAACATATTTATTGTCTTGTTTTGCAAAATTGTATTAAATGCACTGGAATAATAAAAAAACAATATTTGAACAATTGGCTTATAAGTTAGATTCAGACATGTATATATAAATTGCATTGTATATAGCAATATATCCAATCTTCCATTATTTTCTTTATATGCAAATTGATACGGATCTAAGGTATCTTTCATCTTTTGCATGTATACATCAATGATACATTTGTCCATAACTCTAGCAATAACTGGAGTTACTGTAATCAGACGAAAAATTTTAAATTTTCTGGAGTTATTTCAATAACCCTTGCAGTTTTCAGCACTGTCATCATTAATGTTTTTTTCCACTTTTTGGGGTAAATTCTTCTTTCAAAACACTTATTAAAGATCTTCATATATAGTACAGAGAGAATTTCATTAAAGTTTCTATATACCCATGTAGGAATATCTGACAGATCTTTTGATTTATCACATTTAATCTTTCTCAATATATCTCTTACTTGTTCAACACTAACAGTTGGCGAATTTTCCTTGACAACTTGGATTTCCAGCCGTACATCATTTCCTTTTTCTCCATTAAACCTAGTAAAGTGTGTATTTAGAAGGTGTGCTGTTGATTCAGTCATCCTAATTTTTTCTTGTTTTGGTTTCAACTTATTATTTATTGTATCATAAATATTTTCTCTGTTCATTGCCTCAATTTTCCTTCTTTGATTGAGTTTAACTTGTTTAGAAATTTGTCTCTGCAAAAAATTTCTCTGCTTTTGATTACCACTGTTCAATGCAATCTTCTTTGCTACTATCAATGAATCAATTTCATCATCTTTAACTTTGTCTGTTCTATATTGTGAGTAACAAGGTGTTCAACATTCAGAAACAATTCCTAAAATCTTTTCCTCAAGTTTTTGAACAACTTGGTTAAGATTGTTGTCCTCCAATATTAAATCCCAGTCTACCTTGCTCAACTTTTTTCCAATTTTATCTTGGTCAAATGTGAATTGTGTTCCTCTATCCTTACATTTGTTTGCAAATTTGTTTTGTTGCTGATCCTTGGGATCCCCACTAAACTGAGGTGATACATGATATTAAATCCTCCAATAGGAGGTTCATATTCAATGCTATAAAATTGAGGGTTAGTTACATAGACAATGTCTAATTGTGATCTGTTAGGCAGAAATGTGTGTCTATCTACACAGTTTTTAAAACCCATACTCTCTAAACAACCGACTTTCCTTTGATTACCATCTCCTGTTATGATGAAAAATGCTTGTTGGTATTGTTTTAGACATGCAACTAAAGTACTTCTAATTATTTTCTCACTATTTTCCATTTTTTGATCAGGTGTTAAATACATGTTTATGATTACAACAGATGTAAACATAGCTGGCAAAAATTTTGGCCTACTTGCAATAGCTAGTAACTCAATGTCTTGAACAGAGATTTCATGCAAGATTTTTGGTTTGTGAATAGCCCATTTCTTGTCCACATATATAATTAATCATCCACCATCGTTTTTCCCACAATGTCACACTTTCTATCCAGCTGAAACATATAGTAATTCTCAATTGGCAGAGTTTCATTATGTATTTCTTGTACTAGTTTTGTTTCCTGAATCTTAACTATTGATAAATTATTCCTTTTAACATAATACTCTAGGATAAGGAAGTTTTCCCTTAAACTATTGATGTTATGTGAAAGAAGTGATGGTAATGAGTAAATTTTGTTAGTTTGTCAATCTTGCTGGATGCTGATCCATTTTTCATTCCTTCTTTCATGCAGATGAAAATTTATTATTTGCAAATTCCTTGGTTCAACAATATTTCCCTTAACATTTCCTTTCTTTTCTTTAATGCAGTGTTTTCCATTTCCCACTCTTTTTTATTAACTCCTCTGGACAGATATATGCTATAGTTAAATGAGTTACTATTTTTCAACTTACTGACATTTCCTAAAATTGTTTTTACATGTATTGGCTCCTTGAGCCTCACCAGTAAAGCCTGCTTTTTATTTTTATCATATTTACTTAACCTCATAATGTCAGATAGTTGGTTTTCATTAAAGTTACTATTTAAACTATCATGATGCTACTGATCACAATAAAAGGACTACACTTATATGAAAAGTACTAAAATGAATTCTTAGCCAAACTCAATGAACTAAGAAGTATGTGTACTATATTGAAAATGCTACAAAACCCGTCATTCATTAAACATAAAAGGATGCTCACAATGGAAAAAGACATAGTCCTAAAATTAACAAAAGACAAGCAATACCAAAACCTCAACTGGGAGATGCCAGAAGCAAACAACTTAATAAGATGAGAAGTAGAAATGGTCCATGGAGAAAGAGTAATCATCCTTTATTAACTATGCTGGAGGGGGAGTGTGGTATAATCTGTGTGTAGTCAAAGAAAGAGAAAATAAGGCACAACTAAGACTAAAAGTATAATAATTTGATTAAAATGTATTCACATGGATATTATCATTTGTTTATTTTGTACAATTTTTATACAGTGTAGTTTAGATATTAGTTATATTGGCAAACAGTTTGGCAAAATAATAAAAGACAAACTCACATGAGCTAATTAATGCTGACATTGTGCAAAGAATTAGCAGACAAAGAAAAAGAGAGAAAACTGTCAACAATGTTAATGTAACATCCTCCACCTGGCCTATTTGCACTGTGTATTATCATTGATAACTATCACTCAGTAAATTGCGGGTGAGGAGTTACTAAGATATTGAACTGCCAAACTCTTCCTTTTTAGTTAATTATCACTGTTTAGGTGATGGAGCTGTGTGACATTTCCTCTTCAGTTCTTCTGTGGGCTACTGCCTGAAGCTGATCTCCACAACACAGTTCCTCTCCTTCATGAACAATGACTGCATCCACTTCACCATCTCAGCTCAACTGGAACTAATTATGGGTACCTTACTTTATCTCAGTGCATGCACTCACGTCAAGTTGTAACTGACTTAAACTCAATGTTGTAAAGTGTTTGTTGATTTGATTAAGTAAAGCAACCAGGCATTGACACTAACTGCATTTAAGTAATATTAAGGTAGCCATTACCATAAAATTATTGGCTTTGTAATTCAATTAATAAGATTGCAGTTTCCTGTACTTACATTTAATAATGATACATGTAAGGTCACTTATTCAGTCAATTATAGTCAATTTTCATACTATTAAGAATATAGATATTCCTAGGGTTTGACTATCCAGCCATTTCAGGCATTAATTATTTCATACATGTATAGATCAATAGTCAGACTAGGCAAGAATAAAAAAACTCCAAGCCATAACATAAGTGTGGTTTCATGACTGGCACAAAGATCCTTCGAATTGATCCTGTGATGGAATCCAGCCACTACTCAACACAACTTGCCTAGCTGCACATTTTATTAAATAATCAAACCAGATAAATGAAGAATGAAAATAAAATAAACTCCAAAGAATTTATTGTTCATCAAATTTCTCATTAAATTCAAAGCTATTTATTTAAAAATTTTAAAGTACCTGCTGATTTTGAATTTCAAATAATTCTTCTGCCAATATGGCTATTCATATGTAAGCATAATTTCGCACGTTGCAATTTGTCAAATATTACTTAATCAGCTAACATGTTTCTCTTAATTTGCACAATATTGCAGCTTGGTTGCATCTTACAAAATGAATAGAATAATTAACTAAATTTTACAATCTCATTTCTGATTATACTATAATCATTCGACGTTAATCTTTTGTTTGCAGCTATTCTTTTTGGGATGATGCTACATTATAGAACAGGTACTTGCTAATTGTTTAATTGCTTACAGAAATTTAGTATAAATATGCAGTAATGGTTGTGATTGTGATGAATGAATTGTACTGGATTTACTCTGTTATTTTGTATTCAGATTATTTAATTATGTTTATTGAAAGCTAAATGTCTGAGCATGAGAGTAGTATGCAGGTGGTCCCTAGATCTGGTTAAAGGTATTTCAGAGCAGCTGGAAAACCCAGATTTTCAAAAGTGTGGTGCAGCCAGTAGCTGGGACTTCTGACATGCTCTTATTCTAAGATTATGAATATGGGTTTTTTATCCATTGTAGCTTTCTTCTTGATTCACTCATTAATAAAACATGTCTCTGATAACTCAAATTTGGCTAACCCTTTTTAAATCCAAATTTGTTATTTCTAATAATGAAACCTATTTTACATATGAGGTGCCATTCAGCTTACACAGTCTAAGGTGTTATTGTATTAGATTGTACACAGACCAACCAACTGTTATTTGTTTCATGCATTCTGCCAAGGTCAATGATTACCCACATGTATCTTAGGCCTCCATGTACATTTATAAAGGTAAGGTTATTACATGTAAGGAATTATAGCAAGCTAAAGCATCCCAGTTGTGGTATCATTCCTTATTTGCTCAATGACAATAACAAGGGTAGTCAATGCAACAAATTGTTATGTTATACAACACATAAAATCCCTGAGAACAAAATCCCTACACTGTGAGCCTCATTGACAAATCCTGAGGTTCCCCCAAAGTACAGAGCTGCTGCCAAGCTGGAACTCTCTTCTCTTGCATGGTTCAGCTTGGGTTTTGACCCTGTAACATCATGTATTCTCAACCTAAACAGAATATCATAGCTAATAAAACCAGGATTGCTGGAATGATAACTGTATGATATGATTGGTAGTGATTATGGAATCCCTCACCTCTTTGGCAAAAAGAGAAAGGACAAATGTTATAGCAGTTGCACCTATTTCCTTAAAAATACAGTTGACAAGGTTCTAAAATATCAAAGGGATGCAGCAAAAGTGGATGGAGAAAAGAAACAGTTACAGTTCTTACCACATATGGAGTATTAAGGATTACCTGGAATAAATGTGGATAAAAAGGGGCAAGCAGTTTTACCAATAATTTTGAAGGAGGAGATATCTGAACAACAAATAGTGGAGAAACAGAGAGATGATTTAATACTCAATGAGATCATTAAGAAGATAAAAGAACTGCAAACAATGTTATCAAAACTGACAGCAAGCTATTACAAACATTATAAATGGAAGCTTAATAAAAACAGACTACTATACATTGAGTCAGTCTGGTCTGGGCCCTACACAATTACACAGACACTACCAAAAAATGAGTATATGATAGATAATGATAGACTATTAAATTTTCAAAATCTGAAAAGAGCAACAGCAGATATCAAAGAAACAAAGACATACAAGTACACTGAATTTAAAATAAGCTGAGTTAATGGCAATGAAATGGTATATGACATGAATGATTTAGGTAGGCTACTTGAAGAAAATTTTGATGAAGAATTCACAATGGACATCAGAGATGAAAATTTAGGCAAAGAGTACTGCATCAAAGGGCAGCAAGAGATAAATATATTTATGACTCTGAAATATGGGACTTAAACTTACTAACTGAATTTAGGCAAATAGAGGAAAATGGTGAACCAAACATTGAGGAAGAAAGTGCAATGAAATCAGAGACCAAAGGAAATCTCAGCAAAGGATGATAAATTCAGTTCAAATGTGAATAGCCAATATGACATTTGAGCAGCAAGAAGAAGTTCTCAAAATGAATGTTGATTCAAGGGTAGAAGGGACAAGAACAATGAACTGACTAACAGACAACATAGAGAGAAAAGGCGTCCAAGTAGTCCCCAAGGCCAATTCAAGGGCAGGGAGACTAATTGACAACAAGCCTCTCTCACCAAGGATCTGCAATGCCAATTCCAGGAAATGAAGAAAACTGGTGAAAAGCAACACAACTTTCCTTCCAAAAATTCACAACACTGATTCAAGGGCAGTGCAACAGATGGAGTTCCAGGGGAAGGTGTAACTGAGGGAAAACAAATGATGATACAGTTGTGATTCAAGGCTGACAGTATCACTACAGATCCCACAACTGGTCAAGTGTTGACAGAGTCAACTGTAAATTTATTCAAGGATGAAGCAGTAGAGACCTTCAGCACAGATTCACAGCCCATGGACTGTGAACTGAGCACCATCAGAATGCATCCTCAGAAGGCCGGCCAAATTGGACAATATGATCTGAAGAGAGAGAAAAACTATGGGGAACTATGAAAATGAGACATAATGCATTCAAAAGCTTTTGCTGGAAACAAAACCCCATATAAGGAGAACAGCAAAAATGGAGGGGAGAAATCTACCTTTATTGCTGGATACTAATAATAGACCCAGGGTGAACATGATACTCAGTTATCCAAGAGATATGAATGAGATGCTCAAAAGACCATACATGTGCAGAATGGTGCACATAATGTTTTATGAAGATTTTATTCTTGAAACAGCACAGAACATCATGGTGTACATTGATCAGATAGCAGAAATCCCAGAGGTCAACATTGACAAACACAATCTGACAATCATACACATACTAAGAAAAAAAGAGTATAACAAAAATCTTGAAAAACAATTTTGAATCAGACATTGTGAATGGTGAAAGTGCAGAAAGTACACATAGTAATTATCACAAAATCAACACTGGAAGAAATTCCCAAAAACCTGCTTAAAATAAGCATGTAAAAACAGCCAAGATCACAATTGAAGATGAAGGGGTTGAAAAAGCCAATACACTCTTTATCAAGTTTAGTTTAACTCAGCAGCAGGAACATTTGAAACAAATCAAAAATATTGGGGAGAATATGAATTTTTAGAAGAAAACAGAAGAAGAATGGCAAGTGATAAAAATAGAAGCTCAATTGTGAAAGTTCCACAAAACAATAGAGGTATCCCTAGTGGAAGTGAATCACACATATGAGTTGAATACTAGGAAAGACTTCAGAAGCCTAATATTTAAAGAAAAGAATGTGCCAGAAATATGCTACAGAAAGAACAACAGCATGTCTATTAGCAATTTTTACAACAGAGGACAAAAAAGTCAAACTGCCTGTAACATGACAGATGAGACACAAACTCTCAAAAAGAAAAATATTCAAAATCATGTTATCCCCCATCAACACACAAACCAACAACTGGCTGTTAAAAGGTTTCATTGAAAAAATGGAATTGCTGGACAAGACACAACAGCAAATGGAAATAGTAGAAAAGGCAATCAGCAGAATCATAGTAAACAGAAGTCCCATGGGAAAAATATTGATAGTGGAAATTGCAAACAGAATCAGGATATGATAGAGCAAACTCTCAATTTTTGAAGAAACCATGAAGAAGTATATGTGGGGTGCAATATTGGAAGCAAGTCTAAGACATATAGAAAAACAACCATGGTTAATGACCAAAAAGATAATTAAGAGGAAACTAACAAGCATGGAAAAAGCAAGAAAAACTAATAATAGACAAGAATGTGCACCAATTCGTCAAAAAGAAAATGGAAAGATATGAGAGAGACAGTCTGCAATGTACATTCACAAAGATAATAAAAAGCACCAAAATGATGAAAAATGGCGGAATAATGGAGCCCCTCAAAGTATGTGAAATGGTAACAAAACTCATCTGGAAATGACTCAATACCAGTGATGTAACTTCCTCTACCAGGCATTAGTAATATTTTCCTCTGTTACTTTATAACATTAGTTGTATCTTTTCAGGTTGCTTCTGTTAAAATAGCTTAACTAGATATAACTCTTCACTATTAAGGTGAAAAAGCCATACAGCAATCTCTCCAAGGATCCATAGTGAGCAACTGCCTGAAGTTGATCTCCACATCCAGTTTCACCAGTTTGCCAATGATCCACCTGATTGAGTTCCACCTCTCAGCTCAACAATATAAATTATGTGTACCCTAGCCTAGCTCAGTGTATACTCAAAGCAAGACACAATTTGACTTAGACTCTATCTTTGTAAAAGTGTTTTGTGAGATCACAACCAGACTTGGTACTAGCTGCTTAATTAACATTACATGTAGCCATTACCAAAATATATTGGCTTTAACAGATAGTTTAATATCATGCAGCTTCCTAACCTATATTTATTAGTTAGTACATGTTCAATCATTTTATCAGTCATTTTATCATCGCTAATTTGGATCTGAAATAGTATTAATATATTGGCTTCAATGTATAGTAGTCCATTTTTATTCATCTTCCACTTATAATGTTCATAGTAACCTGCCATTAATTTTGATAGTGTTGTTCTTTTTTATGATTTTGCTGAGCATTATGTCATCTCTCTGTTTGTCCACTATTTCTTGTTTGGATATTTCCTCCCTCATCAGTATTGGTAGCATGGCTTGAACTTTTTCATCCACATTTATTTCTAGCAATCCCTCATATTTGGTATGTGGCAAAAATTGGAACTGTTTTTCTCTCCATCTGTTTTTACTCTGTCTCTCTGATATTCTGGTAGCAATATCCAGAAGTGTGCATTGTTATGTAAGGTGCCTTTCCTATGTTCAATTGTGAATGTGAATTCATTCAAGTTCCAGACTTGTCTCCAGAAAACTTCTTCAACCATGCCAGTCTACTGTTGTACATGCCTACCCTGAACTCTCTGCCAATCAGAAAATGTTGAAATTTTTTGATACTCTTGATCAATGCCAGCATTTCCATTTTGGTAGATCCGTAGTTTTCCTCACTTGCTCTCAACTTACCACTAAAAAATTGAATGGGGATCTCTTTTCCATTTTTATTTGTCCCAGTGTGGCCCCACTTGCCACTTTAATTGTATCACAATCTAGTATAAATTGTTCATTATAGCCTGGTGTGTTGAGGGATGGTAATTTCACCAGTTCTTCTTTGATGTTATCCAGCTCCTCTTGCTCCTGCCAGGTCCATATTAATGGTAATGATTTCCTCATTAGTCTGGTCATCTTTGCTGTCTTACCAGCTATGTTTGGAATTAAAGTGCTGTAATAGTTGAAGAATCCCATTATCCTTTGTATGTCTTTCTTGTTGTTGTGCTTTTTTATTATACAGATCATTTCTCTGGTGTTGTCCTTCATGCATATCCTGCCTTTCTCTATTGTTCTTCCCAAAAATACTATCTTTTCTTTGAAAATGTCGCATTTGTTCCCATTAGTGCAAAGTCCTGTGTTCTCCAGTATTGTTAATGTTCTCTCTAATTTTTCCAGATGTTCTTGGAATGTGTCACTAGTTACTATAATGTCATCTATATAGGCATTGACTCCTTCCTCCAATCTATGTCTTGTTTTTTTAACACTTTCATGATGTATCTCTGGAAAGTTGCTGGTGCATTGCATATTCCAAACGCCATATATATCCACTCATACAGCCCAAAAGGATTTATGAATGCTGTTTTTTTTTGATATCATCTTCTTCCATCTTTACCTGCCAATAGGCTTTGCATAGGTCCAGTGTTGTGATGTATTTATGCTTACTGGCTTCATAGAGCATATCCTCTATCTGTGGTAGGGGATATGAATCCTTTTTTTCACCTTGTTTAATTTTCAAAAATCTATGCATAGTTAATATTTGTCCCCTTGCTTCACAAATACAGTTGGTACTGCATATGGGCTTTTGTTTCACAGATGATCTTATTGTCAACTAGTGCCTCCAATATGTGATTGCATTTGTCTTTCATCTGTTCTGCTTTGTCCATTGTAGTGACTATTCTGTGTTTTTTGCCCACTGCCTGCCCCAAGCTTATATCTCTGTAGTTGATTATACATTTATGTTTTTCTAACATTTTCTTTAGTTCCATGAGTTATTGTTCCTCCAGATGTGGGTAATCCTCCTTCTTTATCTCAGGTGTTTTATATGTGTCTACTTCTTCTGCTTTTGTCCTTATGCTTTTGAGTTGGCCTTTGGGAGTACTCACAACTTTGATGGTTTTAGTCCACTTACCCTTGATTCAGCCATGTGGAGTACTATCTGCTTTAATTTGCAAGTCCTTGAATTTACCATGCAAATTACTTGTTCCATCATCATCATATATTTCCTTCCAGATGAGTCTGATATTTGATTTGATGCATTTCCTGTATATTTTTACTTGAGATTTCTTTAAACTAACTTTCTGATTTGTAGCATGGAGGATTGGTATACTTCCCTTCCCACACTTGGCTGTATAGTCACTTGATGGCATTGATACTCTTTTGGTGTTAATGCCCTTGTTATCATATAGCATTATGTTGGCTGTTATTGCATCTTCTGTTTCTTTCATATGCATATTCCATTGATGTGTCTGTAGATGGATGTCTTCATATAATTTAAATGTAATCATTTTCTGTTTCCATTGTTCTTCTTTGATTTCCATTTCTTCCTCGCTCACCTTTAAAGTTCTGTTCATGTAATTGATGACACATCCATTTTTTGTCAAAAAATCCTCACCTATGATGACTTCATATAGCAACAAATTGTTGTGTGTGTCCACTACCATAAAGGACTGTTCAAATGTTGTGTTAGCAATTCTCATCTGTACTGCATTTATCATTCCTTTTGTGTTGATATATTCTCCTGATGTGTTAATTAGTCTTTTATTGTGACTCTTCAAATCTTCCCATTTAAACCCTAGCTTTGTAGCACATTCATTGGTGATTATCAGTGTTGCTGCTCCAGTGTCAATTGTTGCTTTAGTCATCACTCCATTGATTGCTATCATTATTGTATTTATTGTGTCTAGATTTGTCAGGATCATTATTGATTCATGGTTTTTATGAGTTGATGCTCTGACTAGTTTTCCAACTCCTTGTAGGTTGGCAATGCTTTGTCCATTTTGTCCTCTGTTTGCAATACATCTTCTTTGTCATAGTATGCTTCTTCATCTCCAATTACATTTATTTGTTTTGGGCAATCAGTTTTCTTCTGGTCCTTCTGTCCACAACCATAACACTTAACATCTTTCTCTCTTACCTTTCTGGTTTTTCCATCTTTTCCTTTAACTTTTATAATCTTTTCCAGTTTTGTTTCATTATAAGTTTTGTTTGGGAGGCATGGTTTGAGGTTGTTTCTCCATGTTGGTCCCTCTCTGTGCCATGCAGCCTTTTCATATATTCATGCATTATTCTCAATATTTGCCTGTATATTGACTGCCTTTCAGATCATTCTTTCTAGCTTGTCATCTATGTTGCATTTTATTTCAAAGTGTGTTCTGATGCTATCAGGCAGCCCTTTGCATATATGTGAGAACAGATCATACTTGGAATATCTATTTTCTCTTGAGCTCAGCATTAATAGATGCTCAACTTGTTGAATGTAATTTCAAATATCATTGGTTTTTTTTATTTTTGTCACATTCAGAATAATTTGGTACTGATTTTTGAAGCTTTTGTTTTAATAGTAATTTATGAAATCTCCAATAAGTAGTTCATAATTTCTCTTTGTTTTCACATCCAACAGCAAATAATGCTGGGAAGCTGCACCTGTCAAATATAGAGGGAGTCTTAAGTGCTGCTGCTTACTGGCTCACTTTGCATTCCACCATTGTCAATTCAAACATTTGTAGCCACTCAACAAATGTTGGGTTGTATCCATCTACCCTTCCATTAGACTTGGGTAATGTTGCCTTACAAGGTATAGTATCATTGGTTGTTAGTTGTGGTAGAATTGAGATTTTGTACTTGCGTTTTTTCTGACTCTTCATTGTGTCTTCCTCTTGCAGTTGTGTAGTCACTGCCTTTGTAATTTCATTTATGATTTTTTGTTTCTCAGCATCTGAGTCTTTGTCTGGTTCTTCATATATCACCTCTTTGCCAGCCTTGAATGAAGTTCTATTTCATGGGTTTGTATGTTACCCCTGCTCTCCTCCTCTGTCAACTGTAGTAATCTTGATTTATCTTTTAGTTGCTCCAGTTCTCCTGCTTGTAGATTGTTATCCTCTATTAACTGTCTATTTGTCCTTTCCAGTTACTGGTTTTTTTTCCTGCCATTGTTGATTCTGTTCCACAAATCTTTTGTTGGACTTTGATAATTGGTGTGTGAGGAGTTTGATCTTGTTTTGAAATAATTTGCTTTGTTCATCTAGTTGCATCTCCATGTTTAACTTGATTTCCTTCAAGATCATTATGTTTTGTCATTATATCTGTTTGAGTTTGCTTGTTAATTGTTCAATTTTCTTTTTTAAAAGTACTTCATTTTCTTGGCTCTTTCTGAGCATATCAACTATCTCCTGGGGGCTCATCTCTGGGGGTGAATTGAAAGACTGTAGCTCCATTTCAGGGGATGAATTTTCACCAGAGTATGGTGGTGATCATTTTGTTCTAGGAGTTACTGCCCTGGGTGCTGTTTTCTTTGCACTGCCTTTCTTACCTTTTGTCATGTTTTCTTTTTGGTTTGTAGAGGTACTCCTTCTTGATCATGATTCTGGGATTCTGTTGAAGTGCTTTGGTTTGGGTTTAGGTAGCTCTCTCTGTTGACTAATTTATGTTTTCCATGTAGTTGTCCTGTTGCTTAGCTTCCACTTTCACTTGTAGATCTTGTCATAGTATGTGGGTTATACTTGTGTATGTATCTCTTGATTGAAAAAAATATTCTTGTTTCCTGAGAAGAAATATTTATCTTAACTCAGGCAAGTAGAGAACTTCTTTTCCATAGGTTGTTGTTTTTGGCTGTCATGGTCACCATGTTGTAACATCCTCCACCTGGCCTAATATTACTACTGATAATTATCACTTGGTAAATTGCGGGTGAGGAGTTACCAAGTTATTGAACCGTCAGACTTTTCCTCTCTCTAATTAACTAATTATGTTAATTGAATAATTTAGCATTGACTATCACTGTTTAGGTGACGGAGTCGGATGACGTTTCCTCTTCAGTTCTTCTGTGGGCTACTGCCTGAAGCTGATCTCCACAAGACAGTTCCTCTCTTTCATGAACGATGACTGAATCCACGGCACCATCTCAGCTCAACTGGAACTAATTATGTGTACCTTACTTTATCTCAGTGCATGCACTCACGTCAAGTTGTAACTGACTTAAACTCAATGTTGTAAAGTGTTTGTTGATTTGATTAAGTAAAGCAACCAGGCATTGACACTAACTGCATT
Organism: Hofstenia miamia; assembly: GCA_900660155.1. Classification (NCBI taxonomy): domain Eukaryota; kingdom Metazoa; phylum Xenacoelomorpha; order Acoela; family Hofsteniidae; genus Hofstenia; species Hofstenia miamia. The sequence goes on from CABFPE010000250.1 coordinate 336,910, forward strand.
TAAGTAATATTAAGGTAGCCATTACCATAAAATTATTGGCTTTGTAATTCAATTAATAAGATTGCAGTTTCCTGTACTTACATTTAATAATGATACATGTAAGGTCACTTATTCAGTCAATTATAGTCAATTTTCATACTATTAAGAATATAGATATTCCTAGGGTTTGACTATCCAGCCATTTCAAGCATTAATTATTTCATACATGTATAGATCAATAGTCAGACTAGGCAAGAATAAAAAAACTCCAAACCATAACATAAGTGTGGTTTCATGACTGGCACAAAGATCCTTCGAATTGATCCTGTGATGGAATCCAGCCACTACTCAACACAACTTGCCTAGCTGCACATTTTATTAAATAATCAAACCAGATAAATGAAGAATGAAAATAAAATAAACTCCAAAGAATTTATTGTTCATCAAATTTCTCATTAAATTCAAAGCTATTTATTTAAAAATTTTAAAGTACCTGCTGATTTTGAATTTCAAATAATTCTTCTGCCAATATGGCTATTCATATGTAAGCATAATTTCGCACGTTGCAATTTGTCAAATATTACTTAATCAGCTAACATGTTTCTCTTAATTTGCACAATATTGCAGCTTGGTTGCATCTTACAAAATGAATAGAATAATTAACTAAATTTTACAATCTCATTTCTGATTATACTATAATCATTCGACGTTAATCTTTTGTTTGCAGCTATTCTTTTTGGGATGATGCTACATTATAGAACAGGTACTTGCTAATTGTTTAATTGCTTACAGAAATTTAGTATAAATATGCAGTAATGGTTGTGATTGTGATGAATGAATTGTACTGGATTTACTCTGTTATTTTGTAGAAAGTTGGCCAGAAATAAAAATTGAGGCACTGTCACAAAAATTTCAGTAGAAATGGCACTAACAGAAGTAAACAAAGCCAATGAGCTTATAATGAAAAAAAATTTCAAACAGCTACTATTCAAACAGAAAAATGCACCAGAGATATGCTATAGAACAATGGCGTGGATATTGGCAATATTTACAACTGAAGAGGCAGAACTGAAGCATCTGATTTTGCGGCACACCCAACATAAGTTAGCAAAAGCGAAAAAATTTGAAATAGCAATAGCTCCAATTAATACGCAAATGAAAAACTGGCTACTAAAAGGTCACACAAGAAAGCTGGAGTCACCAAATAGATCAGAGNCGCGTAAATGCTTCCATGAACATTAACTTCATTGGGGCGACCGTTTGTTGTTCTCTTATCCTCTGGTAGTTTCTTTCTGTTATCTCTTTTCTTTCCCTCGTAACTTTTATTTCTACCAGGAATCGTTCGTCATCCATGTTGATCCACTCTATCGTGCTATCTTGGCTCATGTCTCCCCACTTTTCGATATTTATTCGGTCGATCATTGTTTGTGTTTGTGGGGATAATAGTAGTTGTGATGAGGTTAGAAGTTGTTCTTCTTTGATTATTTCTTGCTGTGATTTTGTCACCATTTCACATACTCTACTGGTGTTGTTATCCCACCTTTCTTCAGCATTTCAGCTCTTCTAATTATTTTTGTGAAAGTGCATCTCAGGCTATCTCTGACGTGCCATTTCTTTTTTTCATTTATCACTTGCTGTACGTTTTTCTCTTTGACTAGTTGTGTTATGTCCTGCGTGTCAACTAGCTTTCATTTAATTATTTTCCTTGTTGTTATCCATAGTTGGTTCGGGAGTTGTTTTAGTCGTGTTTCTGAGGTTGCACCCCACATGTATTTTCGCATCGGCTCCTCCAAGATTTGTATTTCACTCAGGCATATTCCTGTTATGTTGGCCAGCTCCACTATTGACATTCTTCCCGTTGGGTGATGTTTTGTTATCAGTCTACTTATTAATTTTTCTATCTTCTGCATTGGTTTCTCGTTTTTGTTGGGTGATTCAGTCTTTTCAATGTGGCCTTTCAATATCCAATTTTTTGTTTGTGTATTCATTGGTGATAACACGATCTCGAGCTTTTTTGCTTTTGTGAGTTACACCCTTTGGTTTCTTGTTACGGGTAGTCTGAGGTCCTTTTCTTCTATGAGCCATATTGCTAGCAACCATGCGGACGTTCTGTACCTGATTTCCGGCGCATTATTCTCCTCCAATATCAGTTTGCGGAAGTCTTTCTTTGTGTTTA
>CABFPE010000250.1:363736-376094 GCA_900660155.1 Hofstenia miamia
ATATATATATATATATATATATATATATATAAGATATATAAGTTGTGAAAGCAGCACAGTTGCAAACATCCCCTCATTGCCTATAATAACAAGTGCAATTATTGTGCAAATTTATTAAGGGCAGGCAACACAGGGATCACCTCCATGATAACTGCATTCATTGAGCTAGTTCCTTGGTGAGTGACCAACCATTGCAGAGCATTGATTATCATTGCTGGTAACCACATTATTCTTGATTTCATGGCTCCCCTTTGGGTTCCAAACCTGATGATCTCTACTGCTTCTAAATTGAATCCTGTTTGTAATCTATGAAAATCGATAGTAAAAGCTATTTAAGGTAAATCCTAAGAAGTGTGTTGATTCTACATGGCGACTGTGAAAGGCGCCCAATGCATGGAAGCAAGAATGAAGAAGAAACTTGAAAATGAAACCTACCTTAAAAATTCTTTTTCTTAGAAAAATCTAGCAATGAATTTTACTCCTGAAAAGTAAGACTAAAAATTTGAAAAGTTATCCTAGTTGTTTATTTAATCAAGAAAAACTAGTGGAATTGACTGAACACAACCAACTGTCTAAGAATCTAACAAAAAGAAGAAGAGGATAGCAACTCAATGCTATTGAAAATAAAATAGTAAATTGTAGAAAGAAGAATAAATCTAAAGCTAAGTTACAGAAAATACCACAAAATGTGTAATCCCTCCAAACTCAAGATAATACGTCAATCCCAGATAATGAAAATTCCCCATCTGAACTAAATTTACAGCCTGCTGATAATGATAATCAAGAATTACTAAAAAATATTGAATTGCAAGTATGACAACTAATGGAAAGGATTTTAGAATTAGAAATCAGTAATATGGAGAAACAACATAGGATAGATGAAATGAGAGAAGACACCTGTTCAAGGCTCAGTGAACATAGAGAAATATTCCAACAACAAAAATTGATGTTGACAGAGGAACAAAAAAATATTTACAATGACATCTGAACTGAATGAAAAAAATATTAGACGAAAAAAAACAAAAATAAACAAAGGATAATGAGGCTAAACAATGAAGAACAACTTAAAAAGAAACGGAATTATTCTGAAACAATAACTGAAGAGATAGAAATACATGGAAAACCAGAAAAATTAGACAAAGCACATACAAGCAACATATCATTGAGTGAAATACAAAAACATAAAATATCAGAAGAGGAATTCATTGACAGAAAAGTAAATAGAATTTCAAATCAGATTAAACAGGAGGTTAAACACAATGAAAAAATTGAAAATACATTTTAAGAGTTGATACTAGAAGAAAATAAAAGCAATGAATTTAGTCCATGTAAGGCAACACTGCTGAAGTTCACTGGAATAATTGACAAATATTTGCCAACATTTGGTGAATGGATTCAAATATATGAGATGACAATGAAAGAGTGCACAGTTACATGAAAACTGCAGGGGCATGATTCCCCCTATATTTAGCAGGAGCAGCATACCAACATTACTTGGTACTAAACATTAAAGTATAAGATATTACAAACAACTAATAGGAGAATACCAATCATACTATAATGTTGAAAGCTTCAAAACTCAATATTGTATGATATTAAATGGACTAAAATGAACCAAAGAGATTATTTATATAACTATGTGTCCAAGGTCAAAAGAATATTGAGATTGAGTTCCAGGGAAGAATACTACTCAAAATACCGCCTATTTTCACACCTCTGTAAAGGTCTCCTAGAAAATATCAATAACCAGTTCAAAATAAAATGTGACACAACAGACTCCATAGAAACTATGATAATTAAAGGATTGGCAATACAAATTACCTTTGAGAATAATGCTAGCATAAGTGGAAAAATTACAGTCAACAAACTGAGTATGATATCACAAGGAAAATAAATCAACAACAAATAATTCAAAAAAGAAGAATTTGTTAAAATCAAATTAAGGACAGAACAATAAAAAAAGTTAGAAAAAGAGACTTATGCTGTAATCTATGTGGGTTAAAAGGTCATACTAAAAGAGATTGTAAATGACAAATTAACTTAATAAGAGATGTGAAGCACATTATAACAAAGAGATCTCCAAAAAGTAATGGGATTTATTAATTAATATGGAACATTATGTAGCATCATCCAAAAGATAAAACAGAAATAAGCTGCAAAACGTCGCAGAAGAACTAAGATCAAAAAAGAAGTGATTAAAAAATATTATGATTAAATCAAGTGTGATTATTTCAGTTTGATTTTGTATATTGCAACCAAGAAAATAACATGTGTCAAAAAAGAGATAATTGTATCTGTCGATAAAACGTTTTCAACAAATTGTCGCTTACATCATTTTTAGCCACCATCTTGGCAGACGTTTAAATTTGAATCGACAGGTACTTCTCTTCAATTTACTATAAATACAATTAAAACTACTGTAAGCATTGATAAAGAATTTTATTCCGAATTCTATTTATTTCATCTTATTAACAGTTTGATTATTAATACGATGTCAAGCTAATCGAGCGGTGTTCAGTAGTGGTCTGGATCCATCACAGGGAACGATTCAAGGGTCTCTGTGCCAGATCACGAAAGTGCACTTAAGTTAGGTGTAGGGGTTTTCTCTTGATTAGCCGACTAGCATTTCTAACTACATGTATTAGATAATTAACTTTCAACAAATGGTTGGATAACCAAACCTTAGGGATTATATTTATATATTTTCAGATCCAAATTAAGTGACCTATAATCGACCAATAATGACCTTACATGTAGTAATTGTAAATGTAAGTTAGGAAGTTGTTCGATATTTGTTTATTTAATAAAGCCAATATATTTTGGTAATGGCTACATGTAATATTGAATGAACAACTAGTGACAGTGTCCGGTTGCAAACAGATACAACACTTTCACACAATAGAGATTAAGTCGAGTTGTGTCATGCCTTGAGTAAGCACTGAGCTAATGTAGGGTACACATAAGCTATCTTGATTGAGCTGAGAAGTGGCACTCAAGCATTGGAAGGAACGTTGAAATTGGATGTGGAGATCTGCTTTGGGCAGATTCCCAATGAAAGATCAATGCAGAGGTTACCGCTTTGGTTTGTCACCTAAAAAGTGAATAGTTAATTGTGATTATGTAATGTAATAGAAGAAACTAAGCAAGCAGTAACATTCAGTAAATCCTTACCCACAATAACACAGTCAACGTTACAAAATAACAATGAGTCAACAGTGATAAAGCCTGGTAGAGGATATTACAGTGTCTACTATAGCTTAATATAGAATATAATATGACGTTATTGTTAAAAAAGACAGTACTATTCAAATATATATGGAAAGAGCAAGAAGAATTAGATAAAGTTAAAATCTAATTAGCTAAATTACCATTGTTTAATACACCAAACTATGAAGAGGAATTTATACTTGGTTGCAATGCAAGCACAGTAGCAGTTGGAGCTTGCTTAGGACAAATGTGAGAATGTAAAGAAGTACTGCTTCAGTTTTTTAGCTAAATGCTGAAATCCAGTAAGGAAAATTATCATTGGAGATGTTAGCTTTAGTAGAAAGTATAAAGAAATTTAGATATTTCTTAATTGGGAAATTTCAAGGTCAGAACAGATAATAGTGGTTTAGCCTGGTTGAAAAAATTTTCAGGAGATAAGTAATCCATTTTATCTAGATTGATAGAATACTTAAATGAATTCAAATTAAAATAGAACATTGAAAAGGTTTACACATAATGCAGATTTATGGATGGTGCTACCTGAATATCAACTAGACAGGAGAAAAGTGAAGGAGACAAAAACAATTCAATTTTGTACCACATAACGAATATGACAAGCTACTTGAGATAAATGCAAATAAAATAGAAATGTAATATTACCAATAACTCTGAAAGAAGAGATAACAGAAAATGAAATAATCAAAAAAAGCAGACTACATATTATCCAAAATAAGTTAGAAAGTACTCAATAAAGACAAACTCATTGGGAAAATAGCTAATAGTTAGTTTCAGAGATATCAATGGAAGAGGTACATGTATATTCAAATGGCGACCATGACTGGTCTGGTTCCTGTCGCCCCTGGTTGGTGACAAGTGTTGACCAGTCCAGGATACAAGTTATCCTCATTTGGGTTCTGACTTTGACTAGTCCTCACATTATAAAATATTGCAATTGACAATTTTACCTGGTTTCACTGTACTTGTAGGTTCAATTCTCATTATTAATAGTTGTGACCAGCATTGCTGTTTCCAATCCGTTTTATGTATTACATACTTCATTTGTACAGTTAAAGGAACATGTACTGAATGCATATGCATTTAAGTTATTAGATTCACCTTAATTATTTCATTGATAACCTAAGGGCACAAAGAAAAAAACCAAGACAAATCACCCAATGATTTTAATGTTGTAAATATTAATAAAGTGCTTTGTTTGAATATTTGTATTCCTATGTAAATTATTATTCCCTGATTTATTTTAGAAATGAATGGAACACTATGATTAGTTAGAATCCTCACTTGTTAGAGATTTACCATAATTAGCTTTTCTTAGTCAATACGTATTTCTCTGTGACTAGTGTAGCATCATCCAAAGCAACTAAGCTGCAAATGAAGAATAACGTCGAATGATTAATAATGATTAGAATTATGATTGTAAAATTTAGTTAATTATCTTAGTTATTTTGTAAGATGCAACTAAGTCACAATATTGTTCAAATTAAGAAAAACGTGTTAGCTGATCAAGTAATATTTGACAAATTGCAATGAGCGAAATTACGCTTATGAAGGAACAGCCATATTGGCAGACAAATTATTTGAAATTCAAAATTGGCAGGTACTTTTAAAATTTTAAATAAATAGCTTTGAACTAACTAGAAATTTGATGAACAATAAATTCTTCGGAGTTTATTTTATTTTCATTCTTCACTTATCTGGTTTGATTATTTAATAAAATGTGCAGCTAGGCAAGTTGTGTCGAGTAGTGGCTGGATTCCATCACGGGATCGATTCGAAGGGTCCTTGTGCCAGTCACGAAACCGCACTTATGTTACGGTTAGGAGTTTTTCGATTCTTGCCTAGTCTGACTATTGATCTATACATGTACGAAATAATTAATGCTTGAAACGACTGGAAAGTCGAAACCTAAGAAGAGACATATATATATTTAATAGTAGGAGACTTGACTATAATCGACCTAATAAATGACCCTACATGTATTACTAATAAATGTAAGTATAGGAAACTGCAACCTTATTAGTTAAATTACTAAGCCGATAGTTTTGCGGTAATGGCTATCTTAATACTATCTAAGTGCAGTTAGTGTCAATGCTTGGTTGCTTTACTTAATCAAAACAACAAACACTTTACAAAATTGAGTTTAAGTCGGTTACAACTTGACTTGAGTGCACGCACTGAGCTAAGGTAAGGTACACATAATTAGTTCCAGTTGAGCTGAGATGGTGCCGTGGATTCAGTCATCGTTGATGAAGGAGAGGAACGGAATTGTGGAGATCAGCCTCGGGCAGTAGCCCACAGGAGAATTGAAGAGGAAACGTCACACGGCTCCGTCACCTAAACAGTGATAGTCAATATTCAATTAACTTAACTAGTTAACTAAGAAGAGGAAAAGTTTGGCAGTTCAATAACTTAGTAACTCCTCACCCGCAATTTACCGAGTGATAATTATCAGCAATAATACACGGCGCAAATAGGCCAGGTGGAGGATGTTACACTAGTGAGATTCCAATACATCTGTGCCATTCAAGTTATTACATTTATTTAGGTTATTAATTACGATTACAACTACATTGCTTCAACATAATTAACTAACTTCCATTTAGATCATTGACAGCAGTAGATGACAGAATAAAAACCTGAAGCTGAACCATGAAATCAAGAAGGAATGGTATCCAGCAGCAATCACCAGTTACTACGCAATGGCTGTGAGTCACAGAGCTTTCTCAATGATTTTGGTTTATGTCATGTGGTGCAATGCATCCCAGGGTGTTGCTTACCTTTAACCAATTTGTACATTGATTGCTCTTGTTATTCAAAATAGCAATAAAGGAATTGAAGTAACCTGGCTGCTTCTGCTTCTTATGTTACCTACATTTAAATAGCCCTAAATATAGATAACTACAAGATACTATATACATGTGAGCTACCAATGTGACCTGCAGAAAGATGGCAGTTGAAGGTCCACAATTAATAAATTATATTAATATACACCATAACATAGTTAATAGGTGCTCATAGACACCTCGTATGTGTAATAAATCTTATTATGTTTAAAACAATACAAGAATTTGCATCTAAAAATGGTTAATCTATGGTCAGCTATCAAGCTCTTTAATGACATAAGATATAAAGTGAATAGAATGGATAGGAAAAGCTAAGTGGAGAAAAATTCCTATTTGTAAACCTATCCTATAGACACACTTTCATGAACAGGGCAGAAACTGATGTAGATTGCAGATTGCTTATGACAACCACCAAAAGGCTGGTGAATGCATCCTCAGAGACCCCGAACTCTACTCATGTGCCTGAGCAGTTAGATTTCCATTTGCATTATGTAATCAAACCTGATACAAAGCTAATATAAATCTATTGATTTATTCTAAATTTCTGACATCATTTACAGTTTTTATAGTAATTTTTTGCAAAAAACCTTTGTACTAGTCTATCATTGATATCTTAATTTAATAGATCTTGTCTGCTTGTTTATGCAATGTTTTATTAAGCTGGCTAAGGATTTTCGGTTAAGCATTTTTGTCAAATGCTTTTCACTGACAGGCACTAATATGTAATACTGCTTGGTTTACTAAAAGGGTTAATTGATATAAAAGCATAATCACAAATTCTTAATCAACATAAAATAATAAAGTATTTTATTTTTTGTTTCCTTTTTTGATCATCTCTTTGCCAATTATACTACAATTGCCTATTTAACTTGTATGCGCCTCCTACCAATGAAACTACAAAGTTTAGGGATTTTTTATCAAAGAAAAAATATATTTAAGGTAAGTGATTTGTAGAAACTATCTTCACCACTTCACCGCACTAATATTTATAATTAATCAGATCAGTGAAATATATCTATGCAGTGTTTTGCATTTTTGTAATAAACAATATAGTGTTTTTAGCTTCATGTAAAACTAAAATTAGATTCTAAGATGTTATAATTAAATATGGTGTTATTATTTAGATCCCTAGAGTTTATATTTACAGAATTTATGCTACTGAATCGACATTCAATGTTTAAAGTGCTATTATATTATGCATTTGTATTGATGACAGAAAGGACGACTTGATTCACGTTAGTGAAATTTATATGTGATCTACCAAACTTTTTCGCACAACTAAAGTACATAAGTGAACTTTTTCTAAATTACAGTGCATATACTATCAGTATATAAGTAAATATAATTATTATTTTTGGCACGTGCATTGAATTACACAAATTTTATATAGTTTTAATGAATTCAGAAGTTTTTTATGTTGATTTTCGTTTGTTTCTGTAATAGGGCTCTGTGAATTCCCTTGCTTCACTTTGAATTCAAATCCATATATTCAGACAATCCAAAATATACACTGGTTTGCATAATAACTTCTCTATCAAAAACATGTATTCTTAATTGTTACTATCAAAAAACTACTTGGTAACTTGAAAAAGTTTAGCTATTTATTCTACAATAGAAGAATTCCATAGGGAAATATTATTTACGCATTTCACAAAAAGTGCTAGCCCCTTCCAACTCTTGAAATAAATTTTATTTGAAAAAATTTCAGTAGCCCACAAGAATTTTATAGATCCGCCTGACGACTATTCCATTCCAAGATTTGAATTTGAGTCCAACATAAACTTATATTCGGATTTGATTTCGCATATTCGTAAATCTTTATTTTTAAATTTGTTAATATTAAATTAATAATGAGCGTTCGAAATTCAGGTTAAATTTTAGTCAATATGCTTGCCACAAATAGAATGAGGTCAAATTATTAAACTAATAAATATTTGCAAATAAAAGAATTTCTTAGGAATAATTGTATAAAATTATGATTTTTACTTGCTAGTATTTTTCCATCCTAAAGTACTTTGATAATTTTTTATTTCACTTTGTAAATGATGGTAGATGTTAGAGACATGCGCTTATAATGCGAGGTGACTATTGTGAATGTTAGAGAAGACCAGCATAATCTGTTGAACTTGCCTATGTCTATGCCGAAACCCTGCAAGCATCGCTTTAAATTCTAAAAACGACTCATTTTTGGTGACCAGGTCATTTAATTTACAATTTTATCTGGTAAAATCTTATCCAGGTCACATTTTGTGACGCGATTACAACTCTTGTATGTTAGTCTATTGTACTCCCTTAATCTAGGATGGCACTTACTAACCCCAATCAATTTCTGTATTTCGTGAAAATTTCTATGTATATAGTATAATTTAATATTCCGTATTATTAAGACATTAGGGCTCGGTGGTACACTGAAGAAAAACCGAAACCGCGGTTTTACCTCTCAACAGAATCTGAACTCAGAGAAAAAGTTGCAAACCGAATTTTTGTTTTTACCTGATACATTAGCCTAAAATGGTATTTCCGAAAATTATGCAGTATTCATTGAGTAATTGCCGAAATGCTTGGTAAGTTGAAGTGTAATTCTGTTCAATTGATTAACTGTTAATGAATGAATGTTTGGGGTAGGTTCACATCAGAGATGGAACCGGCTACCGGCCGGCCGAGGCCGTTTGGGCTGGGGCCGGCAATTTACCGGCCTGCAGCCAATTTTAAATTTCATGAAAGGCCGGTAAAATTACCGGACGAAATTATAAAAAATATTCTTGTTTTTTATTATAAACAGGGAATACTTTGTTTAGTTTGGGAGGAATTTCTATGAAAATCTAAAGTTCGAAAAAAATATTATACTATGAGCAATTTACAGTATTGCAATTTGAATAATAATTACATTTACATTCTGGAATCTCTCCTAAATTTTGCTACAAAAGGAGTTGTAGTTTGCTTTTTGATAGGGTAATTTTACTTTAGTTTTCTATGGAACTTACTAATAATATTAAAAGAACCTGTTTATAATACTGAAAATATAATGTATAAGATTTACGCTTGAAATTTGAAAGACCTCATTCAAATAAAGCAACTGGAACCCTTGCATTTAATTAATATTGGAAGGGGACGCTCAAAATATATTTGAAGGATGCAGAAAGACATGCAAAGTAAACTAAATAAAAACTAAAACGTTCACAATTTTCCATTCACTGAAAGTGAAAACAGCTGATTAAAGTTATAAAAAATATCAAAATTGTGCTTTGGTAGAAACATAGTTGTAATAGATTGAAATTTGCGTTATGCAATATCAACTCTATGCATCGCCATGTGTAAAACATATATATATACAATGTACTTGCATAGATTAAATATAAAATGCAAATATAATTTACCTGCCAAAACAGGCCGAAAACCGGCCGGCCGGTATTAGCTGTTGCCGGCCAACTACCGGCCCTGGCCTTAAAATTTCCGGCCGGTTCCAACTCTGGTTCACATCCAACATTTTTTATTTAATCCAATTAAGTTTTGAAGACATGAATTTGTTAGAAATATAATAGCTATTATTGTGGCGAAATTATATTTTGATATATTCAATTCATATATGTGTACTAACATAGACTTCTATTTAGACTCCTATTTAGAAGTCTATGGTACTAATGAATTTATTGCTAAATACGGTTGGAATGGGTACACATCCCGCAACATAGTGTATATATTAGCAAAAGAGTATAAAAGAAGTTGGAATTGAACATCATAATATCTGTTGATGGATGCCTCTAAATGAGATAGAATATTTGATTTGTTGCAGTGAATATGCCAGTGTTTGATAGTGAATATCATTTGACTGCATCAGAATCATTAAGCCTCGTTCTTGAAAATACTGACAATGACATAGAGAACGGTGGCTTCATTGAGAAATCAAATTTTCATAAAAATATAAGTAGTAAAGAATAGCAGGGTTGTGTATATACGGGTTTCTAATAATAATCATTTTTCAATGACTTTTTACACTTTTCTATTGATTTTGATAAGAAAAAAGGTGTTTTTTAGAAATTCTGGATTTGGCAGCCATTGGTCAAAAAAACTACTGATATGATGGTTTTGAAATATAAATTTAAAAAAGTGGAAGCACTGCTTCCACTAAATTCTGTAAGGACGGGACATAGTTTTGAAAATAAATTTGAAAAAGCGGAAGCAGTGCTTAAACAAAATAAATATAAATTATAGACATCAATTTATATAGAAGCATAGAAAGTCTTTACGAAGTTCCATAATATTGAGAAATACACTTCCAATTTGCCATGAAGAATCGTTGGGGAAGCGTTGATCTTAAAAGTTCTTCTTTTACCGTAGCTAATTGGTAAAATTTAATAAGAAACCTAATTGATTTTGTAGAAAGTTGAATGTCTTTCAATTTTAACAGTCTTGCTACTGCAATTGTGCTCTTGCATAGATTTTTTAGNGCATACGAACTAAACACAAAGAAAGACTTCTGCAAACTGATATTGGAGAAGAAGAATGCGCTGGAAATCAGGTACAGAACGTCTGCATGGTTGCTAGCAATATGGCTCACAGAAGAAAAGGACCTCAGACTACCCGTAACAAGAAACCAAATGTGAAACTCATGAAAGCAAAAAAGTTCGAGATCACGTTATCACTGATGAATACACAAACAAAAAATTGGATATTGAAAGGCCAATGCAGACGATAGAAAAATTAATAAGTAGGCTGATAACAAAACATCACCCAACGGGAAGAATGTCAATAGTGGAGCTGGCCAACATAACAGGAATATGCCCAAGTGAGATACAAATATTTGAGGAGCCTATGCGAAAACACATGTGGGGTGCAACATCAGAAACACGTCTAAAACAACTCCCGAATCAACCATGGATAACTACAAGGAAGATAATTAAACGAAAACTAGTTGACACAAACGACATTAGACAACTAGTCAAAGAGAAGAATGAACAACAAGTGATAAACGAAAACATGAAATGGCATTTCAGAGATAGCCCATGATGCACTTTTACAAAAATAATTAGAAGAGCCGAAATGCTGAAGAAAGGTGGGATAATGACAACAGTAGAGATATGTGAAATGGTGACAAAATCACAACAGGAAATCATCAAAGAGGAACAACTTTTAACCTCATCACAGCTACTACAATCCCCACAGACACAAACAATGATCGACCAAATAAACATCAAAAAGTGGGGAGACATGAGCCAAGATAGCATGATAGAATGGATCGACACAGATGATGAATGGTTCCTGGTAGAAATAAAAGTCACGAAGGAAAGAAAGGAGATAACAGAGAGAAACTACCAGAGGATAAGAGAACAACAAATGGTCGCAATGATGAAGTTAATGTTCACAGAAGCATTTATGCGCACAGAGTTAGAGGAACTACTAAAGCCATTCAACCAAATTGCACTTGACGTCAAATGCATCACATCAAAGATTGATATACAGGAATGCATACGAATAAGGTTAAGCAAATGGGGACTAATGCAATCATTTTGGGAGACAATCCCAGAAGCAAAAATGAACTACCCCGCCACCATTGGTTTAGCAACAGCATCGAATACAACCGGCACCTATGAAGAAATTGAAAGATTAGTCGATACAAAGATCTTACTGTGTACGCCGCCAAAAACAATAGCAATACCCATGGTACTGCCAAGATGGAGACTCCCGAAAGAGGTTTGACCAGCAAAAACATTTCTACACGAATATAAATCGTACGTAAATTCTCAGAGCAAAGCTATAGAAATGATACAATGGGAGGACTATAAGGAGACGAAAGAGATATTATTAGATAATGACAATAAAGAAAAATCATCAAAGAGGAACAACTTTTAACCTCATCACAGCTACTACAATCCCCACAGACACAAACAATGATCGACCAAATAAACATCAAAAAGTGGGGAGACATGAGCCAAGATAGCATGATAGAATGGATCGACACAGATGATGAATGGTTCCTGGTAGAAATAAAAGTCACGAAGGAAAGAAAGGAGATAACAGAGAGAAACTACCAGAGGATAAGAGAACAACAAACGGTCGCAATGATGAAGTTAATGTTCACAGAAGCATTTACGCGCACAGAGTTAGAGGAACTACTAAAGCCATTCAACCAAATTGCACTTGACGTCGAATGCATCACATCAAAGATTGATATACAGGAACGCATACGAATAAGGTTAAGCAAATGGGGACTAATGCAATCATTCTGGGAGACAATCCCAGAAGCAAAAATGAACTACCCCACCACCATTGGTTTAGCAACAGCATCGAAC
>CABFPE010000250.1:392133-405598 GCA_900660155.1 Hofstenia miamia
AATATATATATATATATATATATATATATATACATACATATATATATATAGATATTTCCAATCGGTTTCGATTTATAAATCATCGTCAGTGTACAAATGCGTGGGATTTAATTTACAATTACTAAATTAAATAATGTTGAATATGCATACACTTAAAATATGTTCAGTAAATTCATCGTACTTTGTTGACTATTTAGTAGCATGCTAATTTGGTGGTTTTTGTTCTTAGTAATATTTCAAAATTTGCATTGTTTTCTTGGTGTTCATGCAAATATACTAGGGGCCAAGGGCGAGCCCATCCTATTCCATCTTTTTGTTCATAAATTTTCTCATTGAAAATAAACTTTACATTTAAGCATCTTAGAGGACATTTAAGAAGTGAAATATATATTGTAAATACCGGATATGTTTTCTGTTATATCTTAAAAAAATAAGTTCGCATTACATTTACACTGGGAACATAAAAAAACCTTTATTCTAAATCAGCAATATTATTAATTTTGTTCTAACACTAATTCCATCGACTTTGCATATCAAAGAGGGTTGGATCTTATGAATATGTATATATATATATATATATATATAATGATTATAATTAACCAAATATGGTTATTAAACAAATTATTATAAATAAAATGTACAATAAATTTCACCTATAAGTGGATCTTGAGATTGGGGAATAAGAACAACTACATGATAAGAACCAGATACATATTCTCTCTGGATCAAATTTTTCTTTTCATATATTGCTGAAAGAATTTTTTATCATTTTTTTAAATTGATGTCTTGTCTGATATAATTCAATATCACTGCTCATAACAATATAATTTCCTATGTGAATAATTCTATCAAATTAATTAGAAAATTGCAGTGTTCTTGTGGATCTTATAATTTTTAATCTGGCATTGATGACACTGTTGTTGTATGTTTAAAATTTGATACCAACAAATATATATATATATATATATATATATATATATATCAAGAAAACTCTAAGCAATGTCCTTCAATCACGCCGTAAGAATAATTTTTAAAATCTCAAATGATATTAAAATAACTTAAAATATTATCACCATAACTTAAAATACAATATACAGAGTGTTCCAAAGAAATCCACACATTTCTTTTTCTGCAATAAGCAAATTTCATTCGATGTTGATGAAATTTGAAGACGTGAAGTTCGAGATAAGCAGTGGATATCGAACATAGATGTCCATTTTTTTCAATCAACAAAATCAATGAGAAGTAAAGAATAATCCATCCTCAGAAAATAAAAAAATATTGAAAGGACTGTTTAAAATCTTTTATTTGAAATCATTTTATCTAAAAAACATGAATGCATTATCAAAGTTCTATGTTTAATCCCCTCTGCCGGAAGCACAACCTAACGCGTCAATCAAATTCAGATTTTGCATGAATGCGGATTTTACACAAATTTTAATTTACGCTTCTACAAATGTGGTTGCGAATACTAGGGAAATTCGTATGACATCTAGATAAAACAGAAATTTGAGAAAGTGCTGGTTGGTTTTAGACCAAAGTGATTTTTCTGATGTTATATAATTTTACTGTACAGACATTAACAAACATCCCCTCCTTGCCCAACTAATATTTCTGTACCATGTTAACGACAGCCCGCTGCTAAGTACAGATCACTTTTTGAAAACTTTAAGGCAAAAGGATTAACTGAAAAAAAGTTTCTATTAGAAGCTGATATTAGTAGCGGCAGAAACAAATGAACGGTTCTCCAATGCCATAGGGACGATGGGTCAAATCTACCATTGCGCGATTCCGTCATTTACATAGTAAGACTATAGATTGCTTGGTGATGTCGGACATTGCAAATGAATTTGTTTCAGTCAATGAAAGAAGGCTGAGAATTTTTGGACAATTTGAAAATGAATATTTTATCTCATCAACATAAATATTTAATATGCCTTCTTTAAAATAGTTAAAAATTTGTTAACCGAATAGTAACTTCCTGATTTCAGTAAAACGCATTTAATTTTTAGTATGGCGTTGCTTTAATCTATGCTGCTTGTTGAAACTCTCAGCACCCAAAGGCAAATTACTCGCTAGGGGCCTGTTTATTCAATAGACTGTATTGAGCCTTAGTATTAGGGGAGCCAAACTTTGACTAATAAAATTTGTTCTTAGCTCTAAGTGTTTGATGAAAAATCAAGAAAATCAGCTCATTAAATTAGCATTTAAAATGCATTTATATACACAAGTACATAATGTTTCAAGTTTAAGTCTGCAGTGTTGATATTTTTTAGTAGTTTCTGAAGTTTTGAGAATGACCACTCAAATTCAGGTGCATTTGTTTGAGGATTTTAATGGCAAGAGGAATGTATAGGATAGCATCTGATATGCATAGCTTAAGATTTTCCTGATCAACAGAGAATTCACAACTGACATCATCAATTAGTTGAGCTACTGCTTATATGCAATAGTTGCTTCAATAATTTTCACTTCAACCAAATTTGCATTTGAAAAATAGTTACTTTCCCAATAAACACATGCACAAACTTTTTGATTTAATTTGTGTTTTATCCATAATGATGAGAACAGGTTCATTTAGCAGCTGTTAATTGATCTCAATTAGAGAGGATACAGATAGCTCAGATGCCAACCTACAATATTCTTCAATTAATTTTGTTCATTTTGGGTATTGTTTTCGGTAAAACCTTGGCTTCCATGCACATTTGCACAAAATTGTGCTGAAAAATACATGATGACATTTCTGTCTTATCTGTTTAATGAACATTTCAAGTGCCTTGCTAATTTTGTTGGTGCAAATCAGAATTTCTTTGGTTTGAAATGTTCAATTTCATGGTAAAATCATCAATATTAATGCATAATCTACAAAGAAATACAGAGTCAACATTCTTAAATTTACCAGGAAATTCAAAAGCAGCCTGAATTCCTTTTTTACACCTATTGAGTGCTTGTTTTGCATGTTTGATAACCCAATTTGACATTCAAATTAACGCGTAATAGCTACAACAGGGTATTCAACACTATTAGCAGAATAAAAGATGTGTGCAGAGTGTCGGTAAACATGTTATATATGCTTATTAATGACACAAGTAATTTCTGATCACAAACAATGAATTGACTAATTAGCATTCGCCTTCTCCTACTTACTTATTACGTGTATTTTAATTGTATTTTATTGAATTTTGCGAATTTAGCATTTCATTTGTTGAAATTTTTTCAGTCAATTGGTCAAATCATTACGTTTCTAATCCAATAAGAAAATGAGTTACCTGTTTTGATATTATTTATAAGAAACCCAAAATTGCACCTATTTATTAGAATGGGAGATAATTATAACACTACAGCTCTGCCTTTAGAACTACAACCTCGATTCATTCTATCAAATCGCTTGAATGTAGTAAATGGTGTAGTCGGTGTTGTTGGGATTTGGTTTAATATTTTCACTTTTCTAACATGTAGTCGACTGGAGAAGAAACATAAGACTTCATTTACAATGGTAATGCAAATGCTAGCATTTTGGGATGGCATGTGTTGTGCCAGTTTTGGGATACGAACTGGTATACTCCGACCAATGGGTGCGTAATATCACATTTTAATGATATTTTTGATAGAATGTACTTGGTTTTCAATAATTTTTTTTTTGAAAATTTTTACTTGATATATCATTGGGATAATATATTAATTAATGGTGTGCGTTGATACAAAGTAATGTTTGATGGACACTTACTGGTAAAATAGTCGATACATTAAACCACGCTGCTCTCTTTTATAAGTATGAAGGAAATTTTCGTTTTGAATTGTAGAGTGACTCCAGCAATACAGAATATTCAAATTTTTTAGCACAATGAACAGAAAATAGTCAGGCCATTACCTAATTCATTCTTATCATTGCCTATATCTTGCTTAGTGCATAATAAGAGCTAAAAATTGGGGGGCATATCAGTGGATTTGAGCGATACTCAAGCTAAAATGTATGCACAGTTACTGGTTGAGTCGTGCTTATCTTTAAAATGCTTGCCAGCCTACTACGCATTTACTGATTTTAGTTGGAAGTATTTAATCACTTAACAAATATAAGTTTAGCACTCCACTAATCTGCACAAATTTAGGTATCATGTACACTAAGAAAAAGTTTGAAATTTATGTAAAATATATTACCGAACATTGAGTTAAACTGAAAAGCAACATCTGTTTCTTATGATTATTTGAGTTTTATAATTCAGAAGTGTCACCTGTTAGTTACTAAATATCATTATAATGATTCTACAGTTTTTTTATATGCATTTAAGCCAATTGCACTTTTATTTTGACAATTGACAATATCTGAGAACACTTTGCTTTTAATTGCACAACAAAATTGCAAAAATAAAATCTTGTACACATAGTGTTAATATTGTGTGTTGCAATTATATATTGACCGCCAAAAGCAAAATTCGCTCTAGCTAAATTTTTTTTTCATTTCAATATACATACAAGTAAATATCAAAATACTTCGATTATTCTAAAAAACTTTAAATGTACACGCAGTAATTTAATGAGATTTAATATAAACAGCCATGTTAAAACCGCAATTTTTCCATATAAGGCAAACAGATTGCTCACAATAACAATAAATATTTACTTAGAACTTTGCTATCAAACTGCTTTAATCATTTTTAGTCTCTATAAATGTAGACTATAAATGCATATACTCTATCTTTATTAATTTTAGTATCTATGTTTCTAGCTAAAATCATGGTTTTTTTTGGCATTGAAAATAATCATATATTACTTATGTGTAGTGCAACAATGTTCTTTGAGTACTAAAAAAATCGAATTTTGACTATCCAGACTTGTGATTAAAATGTGCAAATTAGGAGACCATGACCCCACAGCATTCAATAAATTTATCATTTTACTCAAGTGAAATAATTTTCATTTTGTCATAAACTACTTTTTTTAAAAAATGGCATTGGTTTTTGTTATGTTAACTAAAATATATTCCAGCCTCTGATATGAAATTTTTTTGCTGTAACTGAGTTGCAAAATATTTGAACTATTACATTGTAAACATTAGAGTTTTTGTATCGAGGATGTGAGGAAGGTACCAGGTGCCAAAAAGGGAAGGCCATGGCATCCCTGGTACTTCTTTGTTACGGCCCTGTGAGTATCCGACTCAACTGGACTCGAAATGTCTCTGTTTATGGCTTTTGTCGACTTGCATTGATTTTAAATGGAATAGTTTTCCTTATTTAATAAATATGCATTTAAATCTCTGATTGAAGGAAGTTTTTACAATAATTTCTTTCTGGCTAACTAGTTTTGAGCCATGTTGTCTAACAAATGGTCCTAACTAACTTCAGATTGATGGATATTACTTTGGTAGCTTCTACCTAATTAGTAGAAAATCAAATTGGAAATGTTTTTTAGTTTACTAGAATTAAGTTTACACTTTTACTCTAGCGATATTTATTCACAGGCATTTCTTTCTTAAATTTAATGACATCAGCATGGATAGCGAAATATCTATACTATAGAATCTATGTACTGAAAATAAAGATTTTTGGTCAATCATAATTTGCAGAATTTTTATCAAATTGTAAAACAGTTGGTTATTTAATAGTGATTTTACATGTTTGAAGTCTGGCTTGACACAACTCGAGTGCGATCTTCACCCTAATTTTGATATTTGTACTCGACTTGACTTAATCCTAAGCAAAAATATGCCGGCTCACTGGAACATACTACATATGTGGCACAAAGTAGCTTTATCATTTCAAAAAGAGACCTTTTACAACTTTATTTTAAGAAACCCCTAGCATTTAGGCGTTTTACAACAAATCGGACATATTACAACACGCTATTATTGAAAATTCATCAAAGGTATTTCTCAATATTTAAGAGTAAAGATGGTTAATCCTTTTAAGTGCTTTCAAATTTGTTAAAATGTTATTTTTTATGCGCCTGACACATTTTTTAATGTAAAGGCAAAATGTATTTCTCAGAAATATTGTTACATAATACTTATAATTTAATGTAAGAAGTATATGATTAACATTAAATTCATTTAAGTAATATAAAAATGGATATCTAATAAGTAGTATAAATTCTTAATTGCCAAAAAGTGTATTAATCATAAATTATCAATCTGTCAAAATAATAACTTTTATGCAGAATTTTTTTCTGATAAAACAAAGTTATGGGTAGAAATTATTTAATAATAAACTTTTGTGATATTTAAGACATGCAAGATTACATTTTTAGTCTATTTTACAAAATTTTGCTATTTTGCTTTGGTCAAGCAATAATGGAATTCATTTTCACTGTTAAAATGGGTGCTACTCCTTAAATAATGATTTATTTTTTATTGAAATGTGTCATGTTGGAATTCTCAGTAAGTTCATCAATGAGATAGAATTTATTTTTCGAGAAATTCATTTTTCTTTGATCTATGAGCACAAATCTAGTCGGTAACGGAATTTCAAAAAGTTAACAGCACTTATACAAGTATACACCATTTACATCATAGTTTACTATTCCTTTATAAAATATGCATGTGATAAATCTTATATTCATTTAGGGTTAGTACACAATGTTATCACCAAATATTGGCATAGTTGTAATATAAAATTCCCTTAAAAATTGACAAACTAATTGGTTCTACACTGTAACAGAATTTCAAAGTCCTGTTACCAGGCATAGATTCTGTTTACTAATTTTTACAAATTATTCCCCATTGTTTCATTAATTTTACTATAATTAAATATATATATTTATATATATATATATATATATATATATATATATATATATATATATATATAGATATTTCCAATCGGTTTCGATTTATAAATCATCGTCAGTGTACAAATGCGTGGGATTTAATTTACAATTACTAAATTAAATAATGTTGAATATGCATACACTTAAAATATGTTCAGTAAATTCATCGTACTTTGTTGACTATTTAGTAGCATGCTCTTGGTTGCATTGTTTATGAATAGGGCTTCAGCTAATTTGGTGGTTTTTGTTCTTAGTAATATTTCAAAATTTGCATTGTTTCCTTGGTGTTCATGCAAATATACTAGGGGCCAAGGGCGAGCCCATCCTATTCCATCTTTTTGTTCATAAATTTTCTCATTGAAAATAAACTTTACANTATATATATATATATATATAATGAAGAACCGCATAACTTCAATATTAAATTTTCACACTAAGTGCTAACTATCGCGTGGCCAAGCCCATAAAATATGCAAAGCTATTAAATTCTAAATTGCCATTATATATTTGATGATTGAAAAAATGAATTTTCCAAGCAACATGTTTGCTATTGCAAATTCAAACAAAATATATATTAGACACTAGATGGCACTCAATTTACTTTTGTCTTCAACAAGATTTGAAATATTTTATTTGAAATTGAATAGTAGTATCAGAAGTAGAATAGATTCGAAACTATCACATTATGTATATCAAAGAAATTTAGAACCAATAGTGCCCCTCAAGGGCATATGCAGGATTTTCTGACTGGGGGACATGATCAATTGAGCGACCCTAAAAAATAGAATTCACGATCTTTGCTTTTAAATTTTTTAAATATCTTACTGAAAATTTTTTGATTTAGTCAATAAAAATCTATTTTAAGAACCCTTGCAGAACACTATTGGTCTCCTGACAAACTCCCAAACATATAATTGATAAAACCAATATTGAATGTCTTCTACTATAGAAGATCCATTTTCCATATTGCAATTTTTGAATTTTTGAAAAAAAATTTTTAGCAATATATATATATATATATAATATATATATATATATATATATTCATCTCAAGCATTGAATTTTTAAGAAGTGCTAAAATTCGGTGAGGCTAATAATGTATTGTGAAAAACTTAGGGATCTTTATCATATTTTCAATTATAAAATATCGGCATAGCATTATTTGATTTTTTAAATTACAAAAAACGTATTCTAAATAGTTTAATTTAAATAGCGGTTTTTTTTAGCATTTAAGCATTTCCTAATTGATTTTTTAAACAACTGACTCTATACATTTTAGGAATAAATGTTCAACATTGGAGCAGTACAATTTGCAAGACTGTATTCCTTTCCCAAACAGGTATTTATTTAGAGGCGATTTGGTTTGTGGTTTTGCTAACAAGTGAACGTGTAATATGCATCAAATATCCAATATATTACAAGAATCACGGAAATAGCAAAAATGCATTTACAGTCGGAGTTATTTTATCGATTTTTCTCTTAATTATTACTATACCTCATGCCTATTATTTCAATCTAAATAATGGATTTTGCAGGCCACGTGTTACACTGCCTTTTTACGATATTTACTACAATGGATATCATTATGGACTAGCATTTTTGCTCCCCTCCTTTATTGTTATATGTGGAAATATTGTTATCATCCGTGCACTGTATGAATGGAGTAGACAGAGAGAAAATCAAAGTGCAGATGTCAGTGTAGCCCTTCTTCTGCTTGTAATCTCTGCAACTTTTCTTCTTTCAGGAGTGGGTTCAAGTGTATTTTCAGTTTATTCTATGTACCTTGATAGTGACACTCCTGAAGGAACTGCCAATATATATTTTCAATATGCAATTACAAACCATTTCCACTTGCTTAACAGCTCTGTGAATTTTATCTTCTACATAGTATCAACCAAATCCTTTAGAACGAAATTCATTAGCATCATTTCATGCCGAGGTTAGATGGAAATCAAGATTTTAGATGTTCAAAGTATATATCACTTATATACAAAGAGCAAGCATGTGTTAGCAAACTAATTCATTAATATTTACTAATTGTTTATTCTTCTGCAGGCCTTGTCATTATGACATCTGTAGTTACTCATGAATAATTCTACGTATGTAAATATGCAGTATATATCTTTGTTTGGAAATGGATAAACAGATTGATATTGAAATTAAACATTACATAAATAAAGTTCTTTTACCATTTGGAGAGATCAATTTCGAGACTTAAAGCTAGAATTCAATTTCTTAGTATTTGCAAAAGTAGATTTAAAATATATTCATACCCATGATAATTTATTTATTATCTCTTTTGAAAGGATCTTCTGCAATGCAAAATTTTTTCAAAAAAATCGTTTAGAAAATATTTTATTCAAATCGTCTTGTAAAAAAATTATTTTATTGGATAATATTTCAAGCTATTCCAAAATTATTTAGTAGTCTTCATTTGTATGTGCACAGAAAGTGCAATATCAGTATCAGTAATCTAATATTGCACATTATATCAATGAGTTTACTGAGTTAAATAAAATAAAAAAAGTCTAGGTACTTAGTATTTTTTCTGTACAATTTTTATTTGTAGTTATGAATTGCAAGAATAAAACGTCTGTTTTTGTTCAGTGTTCTTTTCCATACTATTGTGCTAAACAGGGGCTGGTATAAAAGGAGTCGGGGGGAGGGGGGCAGGACTCTTTCTAAAATAAGATTAGTTGGTTAAAGTGGTGCAAAACTACAAATGGAATTCCTTTGTACTCAATGGGATGCATCAGATTTTTTTACTCAAATTCAATTAAATGAGCGGACTTCAGCAACATATGCATCAAGAAAAACTTCTTTGAATTCTTTTATAACCAGTACAATTTTTCGTATTTTTGAAATTGCATTGATTTTGGCAAGATTTTTGAATTTTGGGATGTTTGATTTTCTTGAATTTTTTAAAAATATTGAACAAAATTTGATGAGTAAGCACACATTCACAATTTCATGTGAACATTTTGTACTTTACTATATCCTACATCATAAAAAATGCACTAAATATTTCTCATTTGTTGTGCACAATGATATCATATAATTTAAAATGCATAATGTATTCAATTTAATGCATATTTTCGTGAAAAATATTACACAAAAATACCGTTGGTTCCAAAAATTAATCCTATTTTGTTGAAAAATTTGATACAATTGCCTACTATCAACATTACTACTTTGGGCTAAAAACAATGAGATAATTAAAATTTTTAAAAAATTGTGTTGGGTCTTGAGAGGTGCACAAATTGTTTACTTGCATTTTTGGAGTCAGCAAATGATGGTGAACTTCATTAATGGTTTGAATTTTAAAAATTACAAATTCAATTCTTTTTAACCAGCCGTAGTACTGAATTATGCACTTAGCATTTTATTTTGCATTGGGCCCCTAAAAATATTTCTGGATCCACCATTGGTGCCAAGCCATTTAATTTAACATATTTCAAAAACAGGAATTTGAAATAAAAATATTTTTAAATATCAAATTAATGAAATTTATTATATATTAGCTTCGTAATTTGTGCTAGCAATCATTTTTTGAGAAACACAAAGTAAATATATGGAGACCTTTATAAATTTAGCTATTGTTTTAAACAAACTGATATACAATGTGGCAAAATGTTATGCCAATAAAAAATTTATATGGCCTTATTTGGAAATTCATTGCTTTCAAATCTAGAAAAGCTAAACTGCTCATTATTTCATTTCAGCTGTTTTCTGAATTTAAGAATGCACCATTACATTTTTTTAACGCAGAACCAAGATCACATTCAATTTACCCTAATCACAAATTAGTGTGATCGCAGTTGGAACTGTGCCTTGCCGTATTCGTGCCGTATCTGTGACCACTGATACAGAAATTTTTGCGCCCGTGCCGTGCTCGTGGCCACATTAAAATCCGCATAAAATATATTAATTTTTCTAATCTATTAGGTTGCATATAAAATCATCGAAAATTTTGTTTCTTGAACAATTTGTTTGCTAGCCTAAAATTTGGTATGTTCGAAAGTTTTAATGATATCTACACACTGAACTTGAAAAACTTAAATTGAGGTGAACTAGAGTATATGATACCAGACATGGTCTGGATATTGGTAGAATTGATTCTTTATCAATCCCTTGTGACAAGCTCTTGTGGAACAAAGCTAAACCTCAAAATCACTTACATTTCTGAGTTTTTAATAAAAATTTGAGATACTCATTTCATTACTGTCTATTTTACCAAGTGTTGCCGAGATGATAAATGAAAGAGAAAAAATAAGCATTGGCTAGGCCTGAAAAGTTTTCGGACGAGATGCTGCAAGAATTTACCGAACATGAAAAAAACCTGGTTAACATTTTGCCTTTTATATAGACTTAGGTTTCATATCTTAGTGAAAGTTTTAACTATAATATCCAATGTATTTAAATGCAATATAAACTATATTCTGCTGGTTAAAAAGTATTAATGTAAGCAAGAATGGTGTTTTCTTCATTCGCCATTGTACGAACCCAAAACACGCACATTCACTTATATAATGTAGAAAAGCTTAATTGCATATTCCTTTCTGATATATCCATATAAATGTTTAATATTATGGAAAGCAAAACCCAAATTATGTGTTTTGTAGTTTATGACTGTGTTGTGCTTTGTTGAGTATGATGTTTGACAGCTTTTTGCTGTTGTGTTTTGTTGTTTGTTTTGTACAAATACTCACATAACGACAGGCCTGATATATATATATATATATATATATATATATGTGTGTAAACTATAGTTCTCAATGATAAATGGTTTCGATTAGATATCATCATTTGCAATATACTACAGTAAATGCTGCTTAAATTTATCTAACACAGTTTGAAGATAACCAAATTAACGAAGTTAACGCTCTTTAATGTAGCGCAAGAAACATCTAATCAAAAAATGTTAGTTTCTTCATTTGTTGATAAGTATAATTTTGAAGAACTTCATATTTCTTATAGCGATGAAACTAAGCGCCATTTTGTAACAAGGATAAATGAACATCTCTCAGGTCATCTATTGTCAGAAATTTACATGCATCAACACAATGTAAGAAAAGCGCAACATTAATATAAAATGAAATCAACAAATACTACAAAAGACCTGAATATTAAGAATTATAACAAGAATAAACTATTCAATAAACAACATTGTAGTATGAGTTTAATAAATATATTTTATGTATATGAAAATTTAAATAGCATTTTTGGAAACCCAAAATGTAGTGCATCTGAAATGTTTGGAAAAAATTGTGACTATCTGGAAAAACTGTAGGTCATTTCATAAGGAAGCTGGCTACCTGAGATTAAGATATTTGCGAAATTCAATGTTTGCATTATAATGAACCTGATTATTTTGTATATTTGCTTCTTTCATTTGTTCATTAACTACATTTAACTCAGTAACCCAGCATACCCAGAAGCCTTAATGGAAAATAAATACATTGATTCAGGTGAATCGTCAACATATCATTGACCCGCAACTGGTGACTCGATTAAGTTAATATCTACATAATAAATTAGTCTTTCTATCGGAACTAATTTGCATTCCACAAATTCCGGCAAAGTAAAAGATCAAGTTATACTATTTACAACTCAAATTTAAATTGAAAATATAGTTTGTCGTTATTGCGGGGAACATGAATAAGTCATAGAGGAATAAGTACTACAGGAATAAGTCCTACAGCAAAAAGTCCTACATGATTAAATCCTACACTATTACTATTAATGATTTTAATTCTCTGAAATTTATTCATTTTCTAATTGTTTGGATTTTTTGTAATAATTAATTGTTTTTTGGAAATCAAATCAATTTTTCCATTGCCGCTCTAAGTTTTTTTTGCGTTTCGCTAAATTTTTAAAATTCGAAAAAGAGCTGTAGTTTGGTAATTACACTAAGTTTTTCAACTACTTAGGAATTCTACATTAATTAATGCACGTTCAAGACGAAATAATATACAAACAATGTAGTGATGTCACGCCTATAACAGGTCATAGTTGCAATTCAAATGTGTTCGAAAAGCTGTTCAATTTATTTATGCAAATAAGGACTCGGCAGGAGTTGAACCTGCATATTACCATAGGAGATGGTAGTGTTCCATACAACACGAATCCGCAAATATTTTAAATAACATAATATTGATTTATATATCCTTTCGAATAGTTAAATTCTACTTAATGACGCAATCAGAAAGGAATAAACTATGTATAAATATTAAATAAAGCAGTTGAAATAAAGGGAAAAATTCATGATTCGCTATAAACTTACAATCGTCCGTACATAATGCACAGTTGTGCTTACCAATCTACAAGACAAATATTTTAGGGAACATTTCTGCTACGAAAACATTTAATAATTAATATTTTTTTAAAATAACAAAAAAGCAAATAAACAAAAAATTCAACAATTCAAGTGCGTCTGAAAAACGTAATTATTTATACATGTATTAAAAATTACCGTAAATTGATCTGCACAGATTAGAGCTCAACCTGCACCCCTTTCTTATAGGTCACGCCTTAAATAAATCTCATTATTTTATTTATAAAAAATTCTCAAATATCTATAATTTTGATCCCAACCTGTGACCATCAATAATTTCCTATGACATTTTGCAGTCAATTCATTTAAATTTTGTGATAATTAATAAAAAACTTAATCCTGTAGGACTTAATGGTGCAGGACTTAATC
>CABFPE010000250.1:406296-427934 GCA_900660155.1 Hofstenia miamia
CAAAAGAAAACCTTAACACCGGACATAGAAGAGGAGCGTGATGATTAGGCCACGGTTAGACTAGTGATTGGTTCAAAAGTGATCTATCACATTTTGATTGAATCGCACGTCTAACCACCCGAGATAATTCGCGATGTGACGATCACGAAGAAATCGTGCTCGTTCGATTTCCTTGTGATCGTCACGTCCCTAATTATCTCGGGTGTTTAGACATGCAATTCTTTCAAATGTGAGAGATCACTTTTAAAACAATCACTATTCTAACCGTGGCCTTAGGCATCTAACATACCTAGGAAGCGTCGAATGTCGCCTAATTCTATATATAAGGATCCTCGATTTTATCACTCCAACTTCTAATCAGGTGAGAGACTGTTCAGCAGAGCTGGTTATGCTCTATCTGATTACCCTCAACTTGGAGATCCAAATATTTCTTTACCCTAACAAGCACATGCGGAGTAAAATTACTTCAGGAAATAATCTCAAATAACAATAATAGTTGATATTTTCTAATTTAAATATCTTTCAATTGATATATTGTATTTTGAATATTTTTAATCAGAAGTAGATTAATCGACGATTAATCGCGATTATTAATCTTCTGGCAGCAGCGATTACGATTAATCTATCGCCAAATTTTTTTTTCATACGATTAATCGCGATTAAAATCTAACGATCCCTGGTTTTGAAGCATGTTTTGCGCAATAGTAAACTATTAATTATATTTGCAGTAGTTTTCTTGGGCCAAAGCAATTTTATTGGCTATAGCCAGGCGTTCAAAAAAATTTTTTACCTTAGCCAGTCGTTGACTGTGATTTTTTGCCGTAGCCAGCACTTTTTGCTAAATAAGGAAAATAATGCGATTTTCAATGAAACTCTTAATACATGCTCATAATTAAAAAATTTGTCAAAGTGACTTAGTTATAAAACAAAAACACAAATAAAAATTGTGGAATTAAATTGTTCATCATAATGTTCAGAAATGAATTTTTGCCGGGGTTCTGGCAGTTAAACAAAATCCTTGGCAGTAGCCTGACGTTGGCTGCGGTTACGGCTGGCTAAGAGCAGAACACTAATTTGGAGTTATCAAATAACTAAAAGAATGTGAAATTTATAAATTCAGTTAAATTGAGAAGAAGTATTTCTGACCTGCCAATTTCCCAGTCTAAACAATGCCAAAACATGTTTCAAGTAGCTCATTTAGTGATGGCTAAAATTAAATTTACTGAGCGTGCATTACAAATTACTTAATTTTCTAACAGTACTTGCTCAAATATTAATAAATATGTTAAGAAGTGGTCTAGGTGTTAACGTTTGAACTTCAAATCCCAACAAGATTGCCTTGTTGGTTCAGCAATGTAAATTTTCAGCCCCGAAGAGACATACAAATAAAAAATGTCTAAATTCCGACAATTTAATTTCCAATTAAACTCACATAGACTACCATTTCACGTATTAAAATCAAATAATTTTTAAAATAAATAGATCATATATCATTAACATCATCGATAATGCACAGTAAAGGTGCAATCTGTTCAGACAATAAAGAATAAATTGATTTATTCAAAGAGAGTCAGTCATTGAGATTTTGGTGAAATCATTTGCCAAAATTCTGTCAAATATTTGTTGGGTCTGGTCTTCGGCTGATTGTGTCCTAAGCAAACCTCAAGGAAGGTAGTTCCTATTAATGATTTTTACTATTAACTATCTAACATTTAGCCACTCAATAGCAAGTCCAGATTACCAAGATTTCAAAGTAATGGGATTTCCATGTCTCAATTCTAAACCATTGCACAAATAATAATTATTGTACCTTTATATCTCATCCAATTGTCCCATAAAACTTTATCTTGCTTCATGGCTCCCATGGGATTGCTATCATTATGATATGATCAAGCTTGCCATTGTGTGTTGTGCACACAACACTGCACTGCACGTTAATTTTAGGCTCTTAGTAGGTTGCGTTAACTTCAATTTTTGTCAATGATCTGCAATTAGCTTTTGTGTGCGTTGATTGGACTTGAAAATTAACGCTCTCTGTCATTTCTAAGCTTTAAAAAGAATTTGGTTTTTCAACTTTTTTGTATTTCACAGTGTTATTTACTACCTATTTTATTGTAGTATTGATATAGAGGAAGAAGATAATATTGTTTTCAATAAGTTATATTTGATCAAATCTTCGTACATGTTCTCTTTTTTAAATTAATAATTTTTTTAATAATTACGGCCAAAATAACTTCATACCCAACCTGGCACAAACAGTTTCTGACCAACACCGACCCGTCCAGGGTTGTAATAATAAATATGGTTTTTCTATTGAATTTTGTATTATATTTAATATAATTGCAGCAAATCCAATTAAAATATGGTCAAGCTAGAATACGGTCATCTAAACTAAAACCTATGAGTTCAATTTCAATGAATGTACATTCGGAATCTGGAGTCTTTGCCTCGACCCATCGAGAAGGTTTGTTAATACGTATCGGATAATTGTTGGCCCGATTCAACCCGACCTGACAAAACACAATACACGGGTTGACCCGTTTCTAGTATGTTGGCAACATTATTTCTATTAATGGTAAGCTAGTTCAAAAATCAAGATATCACAATAACAAAGAATGATTTCTATATAGGTTTTTACAGATAAATAAGCTAAATGTGTTGCATTTGATTTTTATTTACAAGCTAAAGTTTGCGACATGTACACAATACACATCTTTTTATTTCCTAGAAAGAATTAATAGTGGGTCTTTCAGTATTAATAAAAAGTCTATTTTTTATTAAATTTATAGCGTTATATACTATTCCGATGAAATTTGGATTTGAGGTGTTATATATATATATATATATATATATATATATATACAGTGGCATAATGGCTAAGTGGCCAGGAGGTGCTGAATTATATTACAAGGAATTAGGTGATCACTTTTACCTCAAAAAATAATAGACTAATATAAGGGCTAGGTGTTTTTATTGGAATTTCCAATAATAAGAGTTTTGGATACAAAATACGAACTCTTCAATTTTTCATTTTTTGATATTTTGGAAAACATATTTAAATACTAATTAGAAAATATCCATTAAGTTAAATCTTTTTTACTGGGAACATTAATGTTTACAATGATCAAATAATACAATCTTAACATTTAAATATTAGATTCATTCATTGTTAATGAGCAGAATAATTCGAAAGTAGTCTTAAAAGACCAAGTAAAAAATCTGACCAATTGCCAATGAAAAATAAAATATCTTACATTGTCTAAAACAATTGTTTTCATTTTTATGTTATTGAATGCATTTAAAAATGTTCAAAATCAATACTATTTGCTCCTGCTTGTTCAATTTTTTGTTAGCTTTAGATTTTAGAAGTGATGTTGTATCATTAGTATTTTCAAATATGATTTAATTAGCTTGATTTGTGAAAAAAATTAAAATTCAGCGCTACTGATAGCAAGTGCAACACAAGTTCTGTAGATTGTAGCAACAGTGGGGAATAAACTCTAGAAATTCTTTTTCTTGGACAGAACAAAAATGAGTGATATATTTATCTTTGACTAATTGACCTACAACATTCACAAATTCTTGTATTCTGTAGAATGTCACAATGATAAAATTTCTTTCTGAATAGTGTGCTCTGAAGTGCTTAGATTGATTAACTTGGTGCAATATTCTTTTTTTTTGAAGTCTCTAGTGAAAATTAAGCAATCATAACTAATAAAGATGTCTAAACGGGGAAAACATCTCTGGATGGACAATAACTTCATGTTTAATGTATTTCTTTAAATTATGACCATTCGCGAAACAGTTCAATTCCAACGACAGTTGACTTTGTTCGTGACATTTATGGAGAATTTAAATGTTGTGCACATTTTGTAATAATTTTTAGCACAAATCTTGATCCATATCCAAGGATTTCTGTTGTTGTTTGAAAATGTAAACAAAACCGATTGCATCTATTAATTGATGGACATCCTTTAATTGAAGAAATAATGAAACTGGTAGTTTATAGTAAATTAAATATTTTTTTTTGAAATTTTTCAAGTTTGTCTATATTTGTGGTATTTGCATAGCAAATACAAGCATAAAATAACTTGATATGATAATTGATTTAAAGAATTTAAATTTAGTAGATGATGGTAGACTTGAAGGTAAATTTCTTCTTAGTTGTAATAATGTTATATTGGATTTTTTAATTTTTTGAAAAATATGATATGACCACGATAAAATTATAGGATATATTAACTCCTAAATCATTCACGTGTTTTGAAGTATTAATCTGATAATTTTTAGTTTCAATCTTATACGCTATGTATGAAGAATTGATACTCATTAATTGAAACTTATGGAGGCTAAATTTCATTTTATTAGTTGCAGCCCATTTTATAATTCTTACAGTATCAATCAGTAATTCTTGAAAATTATTGTTTGAAATCTTCTCATCATCAGCAAAAATGTAGCAAATTGATTGCCAACAATTTTGTAAGTCATTTATAAAAGCTAAAAATAGTATTGGAGCTAAAATTGATCCCTGTGGAACACCACTTGTAATAATACAGCTCTTTGATACGGTATTATGAAATTTACCACTTGTCGACCATTTTTCAAGTATGATGCTAATAATTTAAAAAAATTTCCACCAATTTTGAATAATTGGAGTTTTTCAATTAATTTTCCATGTGGGACTCTATCAAATGCATTGCTAAAATCTGTATATAATGTAGATATGATGATATTTTCATCACATTCTTTATAAACAACATCTAATTATTATAATAATTGCGCAAAAGTTGATCTTTTATTGGTAAAACCAAATTTCTTATGAATGGATAAAGATTCCAAAATATAATCCTTTCAAATATGAGTCCAATCTAAGGTAAAATACTTATTGGTCTATGGTCCTTAACATTTGTTTTACATCCACTTTTTAAAATTTGTGTAATTTAAGACCTTTTCCATATATTTGGAATTGAGCAAATCCGTATGCAATTTTTAAAAAGATTTAAGATATGAACATAAAGTTCCTTTCGAAATTCATATATAAATTTAGCAGGTATATCATCTAAACCTCATCCACTAGGCGTAATCATATCTAAAGCTTTACAAACCACTTCTAAGTTTATTTGAATTTCATTATGTGTTTGTAATTCAATAGAAGAAAACATTTCGTCGTTTTCTTCGTAAACAAAGGAAAAGTAGCAGTTAAATAAATTGCTAGCATGTAGTGGATCTTCAGCAATAATGTCTTCCAAATATATTGTTAACTCTGGGCACATTCTTTTCAAAATCGTATAGTGATTAGGCCTGTATATCTTGTATTATTTAATGCTATAAACAAAATTGCATTATTTACTTCAATATTTTAATCGGAATATTGACTTAATTTTTGTTTGTTAATTCTTTCACTGCTTGTCTGTCAATTTTATACTTAGAACTGAAAATTTTGCAAGAAGTGCTTGAACTTTTAGAAAAGGTTTTTGACATTTCACTTTAAATCCTTACGTATTCTTTGCAAGCATCATTAAGATATAAGAATTTTTACAATTGTAGAATCAACATTAAGGCAAGTGATTCGTCGTAATAGCAAATTTGACAAAATATTGTTATTACGATTTGAATTCTTTGACAATTTTAAAATTTAGAAAAAATGAGTTTTGGAGAGATGACGTGGTATAGGAATGACAGTTTGATAAGTATTATTTATCAGTCACCAATAGAAAAGATGGAGCAACGAATTAGTTCAGCATTATTTGAAGTACATTATATTGTCTAAAATGAGTTCATTGTTATTAGCAATGTTTTTTAATAAAATCACATTTTAATTTTCGTGCATTAAATATATGCCACCCAATAAACTAAGGCTATCATCAATAACAAAAAGTAAGTTTTCCATCCGAATTGTAATGTATTTGATTTCCCGGAAATTCATCTATTTAAAAAATAGCGCAACTATTTTTACCCGGCGCTATTTATTGGTTAAATGACTGGGTATATATTATGAATGCCTTCAGATTGAAGCGCATATTAATACCTGAACATCGTAAGAACAGTATTGTATTGAACCAAAACCTTCGATTCACGGTTTTGCAAAACGCCAACATCTATATTTAGCTGGAACACTTATCAAATCTTTGTGATTAAGTGTCTAAATTTTTACATAATGCGAATGGGGTAAATATTTCTTAATCAGCTGTAATAAGCAAAATCAAAACAAAATACCAATATTATTTTCAATTATAAATATTGAATATCTTTAAAAAAACTAAATATAGATTCCACATTTTTAATTCACGGTAGATTATATCAACAATTGCCCAAAATTTTCATCGCTCAATGAAAACAAAATTTAAGAACAGTGATAAATCTAGAAGACGTGCTCAATAGCAATAAATGGGCTCCTCTAGATGTGAATAAAATACTTCAAATCTGGAAAAACCTATCACAATTATATGTTAAATTTGTAGCAACTTCTTGTTAGTAACCAAAATGTTTCTTCTAAGGTAAATATAATATGGCAAAGACTTTTGTAAAACCTGAACGAACAATACTTTTGCATATTTAGGTCAAAAAAGAAGCTAAATAGAGCCTTCTTAGCGTCAAATATATGTATCCTTATGTACAAAGCTTGTGCCTTTCTAACTTTACAATACAAATACACATTTATATTTTGAATAAATTGTATATGTTTCATAACCTTCGATTGGGTTGGTTGATTTATTTTATATTATTTTAGGGTCTGGGGATTGATGGGCAAAATCAGAGAAAGTGCACAGAAAATAATAGTGCAAATGACACCAATGGTTATGTTGGATTTGCTTGATATCTATCGATTTTCACTGGGTAAAGATTCTCTAACTCACTTCTAACTTTGTTGAAATGATGACCAAGATTACTTCTATGCCAATCTCTACTTCAAATCATTGATAAAAATTAAAACAAAATGTCTATTTTTTTCAAATTTACATAAATTGGGTGTGACTTAAGTTAAGGACAGTGAATACATTACGTATCAGACTTGTCAACGAGAAGAAATTTTTAAGCTCGCTCGGTTCTGCTCGCCACTAGTGTTTTGCATTTTTAGATTTAGCGCTGCCTGTGCCCGCCCCTTCATCTTCCAATGCCCGGTGCCCGCCTGCCCGTTGGAATTCATCGGGCGGACTGGTCTGCCCGTCATTTATTGAGAAAAACGTAAAATATTAAGAAATTAAATCAAAATGCACAAAATTACTATATAATTCTGTCTTTTAGTGAGAAACGTTTTACGACTCCTGTAAAATATATTATGTCTATCAAATATCTAGAGATGTGCTAGAATCAGTATCCGGATCCCGAATAAGGTAAAATTGGCAATTACACAACCGAATCCGGATATCCGGTATCTGGAAGAATTTAATTTGCTTACCGGATTTTATCGGATAATACATTCTGAGATAAAACTTGAATTTCAAAATGGATTTTTTGAGGAAAAAGTTAAATTTTCACCAAAAAACCAAAAAATTGAAGTTGTCAATCAACAAAACAAATTTTTGTCACATATCATGAAGTTGTCTATTTAATAATTATTTATTTCAATTCGCAAGAGGTTTTTCATCGTTAAAAATTATGGCAACCAAAAATTAAAAAAACCAATTTTTTTCTGTTGTTCTATTTTACAGCCTGCTTAAATTTTGATGGTTTTCAGACCACGATTGCAGTTAAATATAGGTATAAAATCATAGAAATTCATATTTTTGTAATTCTGGCTAAAATATCATAAAAGTAATATGTTGGCATAGTTTCATTAAAATTAAGAAAAAAACTTAAAATTTAATACTGGATTGTGACAGCTTTAAATCATTTGAACAAAGACATTTATATTCATTCAATGTCAATTAATGTACTTCCAAGCCTAACCCTCGAGAAGTTTAATTGCTTGCTAATTGCCCAGTAATCATAGAACTGTCGTAACGACGTTGTTTTTGAGGTGTATTGGCGTTTAATGGGCTTTGAATTGTTTGAATGGCGTTTATAGTGCGGATTAATGGCGGTGTATAATTCCGTCTAGCATTAAATATTTAAAAATAGGAATAATTTTTAGTATTATGGTAATTTGAAGATAAATTTCTTAAAAACTGCATTTTTCTTTATAATTTGTCGTTTTATTGTGAAAGCGTTGTATTGTAATGTCGTTTTAGTGCCTTTATTAACGTCGTTCAACGACGTCGTACGATAGTTCTATGTTTACTGGATGTTAATCCGACCCACCCACTGGTCAACGCGTGTCTGGGACTGGCAATATATGTTCGCAGCTGAAAAAATAACTAAGGAACTATATACATTATTAGGCTCTTTCATGAATTATGCAAAGCACATGTGTTGCAGAATTGTACCATGCCTATTCAGTCAAAATAGATGAGGGTTTACAATCTAATTGCTTTAATTAAGGCTGCTGCCATAAAAAGTCAAAGTAGTTCAACGTTTGACAGAGTTGAAATTCCACCAAATGTTATGTTACTACTCCCATCCTTGATTTTAGAAATTTAGTGGTGTAGTTGGTTTGAATAATTAACCTTTCATTCTATAAGAGTTTTTGTATTTGTTTTATATCTTGTTCTCAGTAATAGAAAAGCGTTTTATGTCAGGGCTGGCAGCCATTAATCGACTAATCGATTAATGAATTTTTAATCGAATAAATAATTTTAATCGATTAATTTTTTCGGAGATGTCTCTAAAAGATACCAATGTAAATAAATAGCATTTTCTCTCAGAGCTTTATTGTTCTCCTCATAGCATCTATCAAGGACGAATTAAATATAATAAAGTGTACTGCTAATCTGGCCATCAAACAAATGCAGTCTCCCTATATTAGCTCAACAAGCGTAGAGAATAGATGGGTTTATGGATTGTCACACAAACACACGCACATACACAAAACCACGGTGCATACTGATTAGATACCGCGGCCGACGATGAATTTCGTCTCATGCTGAGTATTGATTTGCCTCGTCCCCTCGATGGATTTGTTATAATAGTTTTTATACCCAACGATAGTCAATTTGTTTATGCCTTTTGCGATTTTGCATTTTGAAGATTTGGTTTTTGTTATCGAAATTATACAATACAAAATGACTTTTCTTTCATTACTGTTCGATAGGTATTTTGCGGGCAAACTAACTTGGCAGATGGATACATGATATGATCATTAAAATACATGTTCAGTATTACATACAGGTATATGGGCCCATGTAGTGAATGAAAAAAGCTTATTATGATCATTTATCAAATATATTACAGTAAATATATCAGTCCAATATAATATAGGGGAAAATACATTTACGCATTCTGAAAAAACGTCAGTTTTGAAATTGAAACAATTAATCAATTAATACCCCCGATTAATCGACTTTTTTGAAATTTTAATCGTTGACAGCCCTGTTTTATGTTGCTTAAATTGATCATTTTGAAAAATGAATGGCCATATTTTAGAGCATATTTAAATAAATTCCGTCATATTTTATAATAAATATAAGGTCATATTTTGTTTTTTTTTTAAGTCATATTTCTCGTTGCCCTTCTAATAATTGAACAATATATTATGCGGTATCCGGCAATCAAATTATCCGGAATTATCCGGTATCCGGTATATTCAATTCACTATCCGGATCCCAATCTTACAAATATCATGAATAGAGATTAATTTTTAGCATTGCTTTCATTTTATAACAGCAAATGTAAAACAAAAGTTAAATATTTTTGGGTAAAAGCATTAATTTCAAGGTAAATAAATATATTTCTTTTTCAAAGCAGAAAAAGCTTACGTCATTACAGCATAATATCTTATGATTATACCAGACTTTATTTGAGCGGGCATAATATATGCCCGGTTATTTGAGAACCGGATGACCCCACAGCCGGTAACCGTAATGCCCAATGCCCGCCCTACCTTCTGTCCGGTGGGGCCGGGCATGCCCGCAAAACACTAATTTAAGCTCTGGAAGCTTGGAAAAAAAAATCTATATACATATATCGTAGTCTTGCAAAACTTTAGAAATATATTTGATTCAGAATCATTCATGCTTATGCATGCACATTGTCGTTTATAAATATAAATCACAGAAAATTGAAAATGTCATATTTGGTCGTTATTTTTTTCCGAATATAGTATTTTCCTTTAGATTACATTGCTTTTTAATGCAAGCTATTCATCTAGATATTGGAAATCCACAACACGAAGTATAATGAAGTTAGCTGGAATACATGAACAGTATCAAGACAAAAGTTTTTTTGTTTGAATATCAAGAAATTCCCTGGCATTCCTTGCAAGTAAGCCGGACCCACTTATGAAAGTTTGTAAATTTTTAATGACATATATATTGGCCGCTACCTGGTCGGGTAATTGTCCTACTAATGCAATTTCTTGATTCCTGCAAAAAGCAAAGTAGGGAATAAAGAAGATTTTTAGAAGCTCCTCTACAATTCTTAATGTACTTGGTGTAATTTATAATTTTCAGGTGTTAATCTTTGTCTAATATTGTCTACTCCTTAATTTTATTCACATTTTTACTAGCCTTAGTATGTTATTCTAATTTGATTAGCACTAATATCTATTAAAATTCGCTTATCATTAACTTGAATAATCAAACAAGTAATGGAACTAAGTTGGTTTATAAATTGGAGTATTTTTGAATTTACATTACCTATTCAAAAGAAAGCCTACTTGATTGTCAAGAGTGCTTCTTATTCGGAGACAGAATTAGAGTATCATCCAGGACAATTATGATAAGGAGTATAACTGCCCTTCTAGTTCTTAGAAATTTCTTTCTAGGTTATTTATAACTAAAATTTTAAATGACAAATAAATAGCTTCTTTATAATTAAGTATGAACGTAAACTTTCTTCTTACAATTTAAAGTTCTTCTCTTGATAACTATATTTCATAACGTATGCATCTTTAAGAATCTCCAAAGT
The DNA here is from genome assembly GCA_900660155.1 of Hofstenia miamia. Taxonomy (NCBI): domain Eukaryota; kingdom Metazoa; phylum Xenacoelomorpha; order Acoela; family Hofsteniidae; genus Hofstenia; species Hofstenia miamia. Next base: position 417,241 of record CABFPE010000250.1, read on the forward strand.
GTTAACAAGTATACACTTAAAATGATAAATAATTATGAAAAAGAATTAATATTCATGAACTATTTCGAGAGATTTGAAATGATAATACATTTGCATTGATGAAGGTATCCTAACTTTAATAGCTTGCATTGTAATAGTTTTTTAAAAAAAGAATTATAAAATTAATTGCTTTTAATCAATCTGATCAAATCTGTCAAAAAAATATAATTTTCGAGTATTTATGAAAAATGTTACGTCTTTCCCATCGATTCCACGCAGTTTTTGATTTCCACAATATGAAAATCTATTACCATTTTGAAACTTATTATAAACAAGCAGCTTGTGTTCTTAGCCCTGAATTCAATAACTTTTGAATTAATTGTTAATATTATAATTAGTTACATATGTATATTACACATAGAAGTAATTAATTTTAGAAGCTTACTACATGCATTTCGCAATAAATAACAGAGAATGAATAGGAAAATGCCGCATTTCAAGGATTAAGTAATCTAAGCCTATAAATAAGTCCATATTTGAAAGTTCCAATTAAGGATAGGAGTATAAATTTGATTTTGTTGTTCGAACTAAGGCCAGATGAAATCGCATTACCAAAACAGGCTGAGTGACACAATTCTGGCAAAAAGTATAAATATGAACTTGAATAATCCTTTATCTGTTATTCGGTGCCTCCTGTTTACCTCAGAAATGTAGGGTATTGCCGAAATCAAGACTAAGGAACTGGTGTCGCACAATAGGCACAACATCACACAAAAAGTCATTAAATGTATTCTTAATGCCAGTTTAAATGATATCAAGTGTTGTTTACATTAAATATATTTTTTTAATTAATATAGTAGCTTCAACATAATTACAGAATGGTCACTAGTTTTTGAATTTGAATGCATTCGAAGATCTTACAATTGAATTACTCATAGCCACCTCAACAGCAGTTCATTTTGTCATTAATGCAAAGAAAATACTGTTGAATAGAACTTAGTAAAATTGAAAATGTTTGATTCAAAAATTCATGTAGGTAAAAGAAAAAAGAAACGTAATAAATATTAATTTGTAATATTCGCTATCAACCTGATGACGTTCAAAATTTCCCTAATTATAATACAATTTTTTGTCATGATAATCTGGCTTAGAAAAACTCTGACCCCACCAATATTTTTATTTTAATTACAGCTAAAAACTCAAACATTAGTGAGGCGCCCAAATACTTACTGAAGATGTGCTAGAGAAAATTTTTTACACTATGAAATAGCTAAAGCTGAACTACATAATTTGTTTCATGCGGAAAATTCTGTTTGTAAACAAAAACATTAATTCCAATAATATATATTTGAAACGTTCGATATGTTGTATATATTTACAACTTTTGCATAAGATTTTGACTATCTAAACAAATTTTGTATTTCTCAACAAAAAAATTGCATAACTTTATGGAATGGAACAAATTAAATCATTTTGAATATATTTACATAAGGCACTTAGCTCTATTAAATATATACCTAAAAATTATATCCCTGCAGTATGCTAATCCAATACTCCTAATATACTTATTTTTAACGATTAATTTTGTACGTAGTGAAAAGTGCTACATATTTTCTTTACAAATCTGTACTTGTATTTTTACGTGAAATTTTATTTGTTGCTTGGCGCTTGAACATTGGAGTTCTGCAAGACCATTCAGTCACATGTGACGGCGATTTGCTACTAGTGATCTGGGATCATAAATTTAAAAACGGTTGTTACGAATTTACGTATGTTATTCAAAAACTTTGCCACTTTTGTTCAAAATATAAGCTATGTGGAGGAAACATGGGACACGAAGTTTTCATAGTATTGGTATAGGATGGATTTGGGCCAAAAATGTAATGAGACCATTTGAGTCTGGGACCAATAAAATTCTATTGTCACAGAATCCTTGAAGTGCCCTACCTCAATAATTTTTATCAGGTGTTTGATTTTGCCTTTTTTTTTAATAAAATCCTTAGGATAAAGGTTTAGAATGTATTAAGTATGACTGAGTGAAATTTTCAAGTTTTGCTTGTTTGGTTTGGGATTTAACTAAATATTAGATTGTAATTAAATGTAACTATAAAACTGTTAAGCTATATATATTTCTGTATTACTTCCAATAGACTAACCTATATGTATTTAAAATATTTAAGCAATGTACAATTGTAACTAGCACCTACATATGCATACCAAGACAACTATGCTATGCTTAACTTTCACATCCATAAATAAAACTCAGAGGCGTAAAAACTCTAAATTTATTGCTATTTAAGTGGACATAAAATTTGCCAAATTAACTATATGTGGTTGTCAATATCAATATCCCATTTGATTGTAATCACTTGATTTACATGGCATAAACAACACAGTAACTAGCTTGCTAATAAAATTGAAGATATAAAATATGATATAACATAAAATAATTATGAATTAAATCCAAAATTGTACATTTCATCACACTCAATTTTGATCACCTACAGAACATGTTGTTTTGTGTACACAACAGAACTAAAAATTCTACACAACACAACAGAACGTGTTGTTTTGTGTGCCCAAAAGGAACTAAAATTTCTACACAACACAACTTGTGTGTCGTATACACAACACACAAGGGTAAACCACGCTGGAGCCCTTCCAGTAATTGCCCCAGGTGGTACTTATTTTTAAATTTATGACACTTAAGCTTTACATAGGAACGACCTCAGTTCAGTCCCTCCAATAATAATATTGTTCCTTAGCTCCTTGCCAAAATGATACCATTGGAAGGAGGACCAGTAGAACTAACGAAACTTACCAAAACTGAAACAAGGAAATGCGCTGCATTTACAACTCTGATATAAACCTTTATATAGTGTCTACTGAATGCTGCAAAAATGTTTGCATGGCAAATTTCATAAATTTTTTACAAAGGAAATTATTTACTGTGCAACTGCCAGAGAATAAAATAATGGATATTTCTTCTCGTATTTTATTGAATTTTTCTTAGAATTATCGTTCTGATAAAAATTCAAAAAAATTCATCACCTCCGCATGTATTGTCTTAGCAAACACAATGATTAAAAAATTATTTTCGCAGTTCCAATGTACACTACACTTGTGAATAGATTAATATTTAGTGGATTTATTACTTTATGGATTTTCTTTAAATATTTCCTCAATAGCTTGAGTGTGAGTCTGTTATGCTATTATTGTTTGTTCAGTTACATCGATCTGCTCCTTTCTTCAAGCAAAATTCAATTTTTGAAAATGTGATTTTGGTGTTGACATTTCCAAATGACATTACTTCGGATTAACTTGCAAAATTATTCATGTTTTTCTTCTAGATTGATAGGAATTTTTTAAAATGTACATATAATAACTTTTTTTGAAAAAGGGAAATGTGGGTCCTTTATTGAACATTGAAGTAATATTTAATTTGTTAAAATGTATAGAGAAAAGCATACTTTAGTGGAGAATATATTATACATGACAGTCTGACATTCCAGTATGTTCTGATGAATTCTATTGCCATTGTATACTAAGCAGAAGGCAAAATTGTGTGGGTCCGCTACATGGAATTTCCCATTTTAGCTACTATATATAGCGTGACGAATTCTTAAAAGATAATGAAATTTACTGGTGATGATTAAAAAAATGGTTAAACTTCAAAATTTATTACGAGGCCTCAACTTGTCATGCATATCTTGACAAGTAATTATTTTTGCTTGGTGCAAGCGTTTTCAATCACCATCAGCTGATTCTTAAATTTCTATATAACAATAAAGAAAGTATTGGATTAGAACAGATTACATGTAAAGCAATGTATTTAAAAGAAAAATAAAGGAAAAGATAATGATAAACTGTTAATCACTAACAGGCATAAAGTTTTAATTGAAAACTAATTAATTAATGAACTATTGCTATTAATCTTAAGGGATTTCTATGATTTAAAAAATTGATCGACTGTTTTTTATGAAAATAACATTTGCTGTGTAATCTGCGAATATGCGGCAAATGATGAAAAAATGTTTCGATTTCACAAGTATATTTGTTTTTTCATAAAAACCTTCCACTTTGTTCTCAATAAAGGAATTAATTTACTATTCTTGGTTGCTTTGAATATCGTAGAATTGCAATGGAAATATAAGAACCTTCACTTCAAAAATTAAATGATAATCGATTGAAATCATGATTTATTTGCCCTGTGCACTGTAAAACATGGAATTTGGAACTTCATTAACGAAATTTGGGCACCATTGTGTTTTGAAGTGTATTTTGAGATACGCCATTTTTCTTGGCTTCATCAATACTCACTAAGCATTCTCTCTTTTCTTGAAAAACAAATCTTAAAATTATTGAAAAGTTATCTTTAAATGTGATTACAGCTTTTAAATAAATATGCTGTTGAATAAATGAATTACATTTATTCTGGACAAAATGCAAGTAACCAGCGCCAGCTAAAATTTTAAGAATTATTCCTATTTTTGTACTAATAAATAACAAAATAATAACAACAAAATAAAGTGGAAATCTATACATAATTCCTTCTGTATATAAAATTTATTTTATAGCAGCTAATACCCTACTGCACGTGTATTATACGAACCTATAAGAAAGACCTAACAGCAGTTTTGAGTTGTGCATCATTGACGTAAATGCTTGTTAGGGCTTATTATTTAAAAGATTTGCATCTTAGGCTTATTCTACAGTTCAATGCAAGTAAGTAAAAGTTGCTCCTATTATCAAACTTCAAAAATTTATTAATTTAATATAATTTAGCAACTCTCTTTACAAAATTTATTCCCTTTTCATCTGAAAATTTTGAATCGTGTTGCAGTTAATTAAATTTATCAGTTCCAAGCTAGAATTCTTTCCAGAATTTAGTTATACCTACAATGTTGTCTACTGTACCTCTTTCATTCAGTATAGTATTAGTGCTATTGCTGTTATAAGATCTGCTAGATTATAACAGTAGTTTATTAATTAGTCGTTATATGGCATTTTTATATCATTAGTCGTGTTATAATATTTTAGTATTTGATATATACTTAAGGTTTGTCCTTTGTTTGATATTGCTTTAATTATTGAAGAAACTATATTTTAACGAAATCCTATTGGATGACAATGAAATTTGCTAACCTATGCAATTGATTTAGAAATTCTCAACTTATATAATGTTCAAAATGTTGTTTTTTAGAAATGGGAGAGATATACAACGAAACAATTCTACCCTTAGAGAAGCAACCGCGATTCATTTTAGCAAATTACCTGAATATTGTCAATGGCGTGGTGGGGGTAGTTGGAATTTGGTTGAATATTTTCAATTTTATAACATGTAGTCAACTCGAGAAGAAGCATAAATCATCATTCACCATGATAATGCAAATGCTTGCATTTTGGGATGGTGCTTGTTGTGCAAACTTTGGCATCCGTACTGGTATTCTTCGTCCAATGGGTAGGTATATACTTGCTAAGAAATTTTTTCCATAAGGATTTTTTTCAAAATTACAAGTTGTGTTATCTAATGATTGCCATGTTTACTAAGTAACAAATAACTACACATATACATCATTATATACTAGCTCATAATGAAAGTTATGTGTTGGTGATTGAATTTCATTGAAAGCAAACTATTTTTTTTAAAGAAGTAGAAAATTTATTGGTAGTTTTTTTTTAAAATCATGCATTGCATTGAATTTTCCCACATATCCACTTAATATGGTTTTTTCAGATAAATTCCTAAAGTTTTATAGGACATAGCNATTTGAGAGAGAGTGAATGATAATGCGTCATTGGACCGGAGCTATTATTTCAAACATTGCAATAAATTGAGTTCATTTAATTTCAAACAATATTTTGTAAATATTAAATTTCACTATATTACATTCCTGCTAGAGGGCTTGTAAATCACTAAATTAAATTTCGTGCAACATTTTCTGAGACAATGTTCCACGCACTGAGTCAACCATTTGTAGAGCTGCAAATGCTTCTTGTTTGTTGATGTTGAACTATGGACTAATTCAAAATTTTAATTACTTTGCCAGTGCCTAATATTAAATTAATATATATATAATATATAATCTATTTATATATATTTGTAATTATTTCTTACTAATCTACCCTAGTAAATAAATTTGGAAAATTTGGCAAAAAATTGCCAAATTTTTGCCAAATATTTGGAAAGGATTTGCAAATCGATTCCAAATATTTGGCAAATATTTGCCAAACATTTGGCAAATTTTCCAAATTTTATGCAAACTTTCCAAATATTTGCCAAATATTTGGCAAATTTGCCAAATAATTTGCAAACATTCCAAGAATTTGCCAAATATTTGGCAAACATTCCAAATTTTGGGCTAAGTGAATTTTTAGAGTATATCAAATGTATTAAACAATTACACTCATACATTTATGCAAAGCATTAAAATTTCGTCAGTTATTTATTTATAACAGCAGTGGATTAAACTGCCTACACAGTATACATTTAAGTGTATACAAAGATGTAGAGACCCAAGACCAACAAGTCATGGTCTAAACTACAACAATCAACTGCCAACCAATTGCATTTATGCATTGGCATGTCAGTCAACATCATAATTTCAAACTAAAGCAACATTGATCATATATGTGAAATAAGCTCGTTTATATTCCATAACAATTCGCTCAAAATTTTGGCAATTATGAATTATAATTTAAACATCTATAACTATAGTAGATTTAAAAATTATTTCTGGTATGAACATAAAAAAGTAAATGAATACAGGTGATAACGTTAGTCCATAACTAGTACTAATTGCGTAATTAAATGTTGCATAAATTATTCTTAGATATATAAATATTTTAATTGTTTATAATAGTAGTCAATAAAAAGTTGAAATTTTCGTTATATTGGTTTCAAAAATGTTTGAAATAGTTTATTATATATTACGCACACTTTTATTTATTCAAATAAGCTGTAAATTAATGAATGTACAAATTGTACAAATTTGGAAAATTTGGCAATTATTTGGCAAATATTTGCCAAATATTTGGAATATTTCCATTTACAAAAATTATGCATTTTTATCCAAATATTTGGCAAATATTTGCCAAATTTTCCAAACGTATTTACTAGGGTGGTGATTGAATTTCATTGAAAGCAAACTATTTTTTTTAAAGAAGTAGAAAATTTATTGGTAGTTTTTTTTTAAAATCATGCATTGCATTGAATTTTCCCACATATCCACTTAATATGGTTTTTTCAGATAAATTCCTAAAGTTTTATAGGACATAGCCCTTGTGGTTGCTCTACCCTGAATAAGGGCGTTGCGAGAAATTTTTTTTAATTTTTGGACGAATAATGTTTTGCAAGTGTGATATTTTACAAACTTGCTTTTGTTGAAAAATAATTTATTTCCAATCAATTTCTATTTGACGAAAGGAAAAAATAAGATCATATCGGAATAATGATATCTTTTAATCTCTTGTATTGAAAACATGTGAATATACAGAGGTTTAAACAATTTCTACCACTGAAATATTTTGAAATCCATATCTTCTATATCAGTAATAGGAAGAATTTTAGTTCAAATTGATGCAAATTTGAAATAAAACATTGTTTTCCAGTAATTATTTAAAGCTATAGTTAGTGGAAATGAAATTAACATTTCATAGCTTTCTAGAAATAAAATTTTAGACACATTCCTTAAACAAAAACATTGGGTTATCTAAAAGCTTGAAATGTAGGTAAAAATGCAAACGTTAAACAATTTCAAAACTGGAGTTCAGTACTTGCTATCTTACTCAATTTGAACAGGAAAACAGCTTTTTCAATTTAGTTGGGTGGAATTTTCTTATAATAATTAATGCTTTAAATTAATACAACACCCTGAATAGAAAATGTACTATCTAGCCCAGTTTATTTTCAAATACATGTATACACTTAAAAATAACCCATTAGTTTTCTGTATTCGCATTTAAATTTACATATATACAACACCTGCAGGGAGACGCAATTGGCCAAAAGGCGCAAAAATGTGTTTTAACACATATATCAAATTAGTGTGACATTTTATACATCTAGCATCCGTCATGATGTAAGTCTAACAGCACAAACGAGCAATACACGTAGCCAAAAACTATAAAAATTTTGGAGGAAAAATATGGCGCCTTGCAATTTTATGTAAGGGGTATCTTGGCCGCCTATGATACAGCTATGTGCACCAGAATTAATAAAAGAATATATGTATCTAAGAAATACCCCTCTTCGACTTGATAGAACTAGACTTATTTCAATAAAGTCACTATGAAAAAAGGACAGCTGCTTTCTCTTTCCCCGCTCGCGTCTCCTATGGCCCCCACAAAATATTTCAAAGAACCATTCAGTCTCTAATAAATAAGTTCAAAATGATACATTTGGAAAAATGTTCATGCTTTTATAATTTTTTTAAAGTCTTAGATTTGCTAATAAGTGTACATATAAACTTATACATTTGGCGAATATCAAACTCTGCAAACTAAGCAATGTTACACATACGCAAATAATTGTATTTGAAGATGATCATCCAATTGTCTCATAATCATGTTCTGTAATATTTTGAACCAAATATAACGAAAATACATGGTATTGTTGCAATTTTATGACAATAATTGTGATATAATGTTATTATAGTACATGCAGAAAATCTATAGCACCTAGTTTAAAATGTTCAATAAGTTGCTTAATTTAGTCTATAAAAATTATTTTTATATCTGATGTTTGATTATAATCATTTATTGCCTGTTATGCTGCACATGATTCTTGACGAGACCGGTTGCGTGTCTTAACACTAGAACAGGCTAATGTGTCAAAAGTTACTCAAACTAAAATTTTGTTTACTTCCACATGCATTCGTTAAAAACAACAACAAGTATATGTACCACCAAATATACTGATTATCCATTTGAATTTTTACGTGTAATTTTTTTTCATTCTTTTACATAATGTTTTATTTTGAAATTCTGTATGAAAAATAATCCTAATTGTTAACACTTGATATTGAATCAACCCGTTGGTAAAACTTAGATGTAAAGTGTAGATAAACTATTTAAAATTACATTCATTGTAAATCAACAAATCATGTTTTTCTACTTTGCAATTGTTCGTATGAATTGCTTACTTTTTGTTAGCAATATATACATTGAAATTTTAGAATTAATGTAGTTTTCGAGATAGCATTGCCTTATGACTTGCTACTACTTAATGTCCCCAAAATATTACTAAGTGACCTTAAAAAATTATAAATAGCCTAAGGAATTTCATATGTCCATTAAGAAGCACAAAACTTTTTTTAACGTCAGATATATTAAACTTGCTTTTATTATACAGCAATGGATTCACATCTTTTTGTATGGATTTCTTATAGTAAGAAATACTAATATGTTTGTGATCTTCCCCTCAAGCTCTAAGGTTAAGATAAGGAGACTACGTCCATTTTAAAATTTTTGAATTATTTCCATATTTCAAATTATTTTGTCATTTCTTCCAATTTCTTTGAAAATTCCTTCAAAATTTGTTAAGAATAACCTTGATTATTTGCTAATATCAGGACGACACGCTACGAGAGAAATAAAAAAGCAATACTTATGAAGTAATTACCATGTTTTAGATGAAATTTCAATAGCCTACAATGAAAAGAAATATATTTTCAGACATTTAAACACTGGATATCAAAGCGCTTATTGCCACCAATCGATCCTCTAGACGACACAAAATTGGAAATTTAATGTCATTTTCAGTAATTTTGCACAAATAAAACTGTTATTATACCGTATTCACTTTCCAAAATTGATTTTATTTTTTGTTTCAATATCCGGAGAGAAATATAATGTAAACTCTGTGAGGAACAAAGTAAACATCTGGTAGTATATTAAGAAAACTATTGGAGCTATATTTGAGGGATGGAAATTTCCTTCAAAGCAAAAATAATTAAATTAAGTTGAAAATTTCTGATAAATTGATTTTCATACTAATTTTAGTCATTTTAATTATAAAAAATTAAAATATTGCACATTGCTGTCTACAAGCATTGAAACATTATTGAAGCATTCCAGCAAATGCTTTTGTAAGATGAAAAATCTCAAACATATTTTGACCGAAAATTTATGTCAAAAATTCTTGATGTATGCTGAAAGTAACATCAACTAGGCAACTGAAATTTAGCTCTTAACTAAGACAAGCATTATGTACATTCTAATTGATTCTTCAAACTTCACATTAGCATTAGATTTACGAGCATTGGTGGTTTGTATCCGAAGCACAAGTTTATTATTGTTATTTCATATTATATAAATTTTCAAATATCTTTATAATAATATAGAATTGAATATTTGAAAATTTCTTAAACAGTAATGTAATTCTAGTAATAACGCTATTATTAATAGCATCGAATTATATCTTTTGAAAATCGTAGTGGATCGATTCCCTAAGAAGAGCTTAGTTTTATAATCATGGGGGTATTTAACTATGGCGCGTGCCTCTCCCGAAACAAAAAACAAGTAAAACCATATTTTCTTGCATGGATTAAAAAGCTAGTCTATCCATATTTCACAAGCAATGTCATCCTTCAGCGTTGGAACCGGTTCGATCCGATAAGCCCGGTTGACAGTTTCCGGTCGGGTCAGGATTTTTTACACAGCTGGGTTGACGCTGGTCAATTTTCATAGTAGTGAGCACTGATAGTCCCCCCCCC
>CABFPE010000250.1:428104-439562 GCA_900660155.1 Hofstenia miamia
CCCCCACAGTGATCAGTTCTTCAGTGCATAATTTCTAAGATAACTGGTTGCGATTGTGATTGTGTGCAAAACATCAGTTATTAATTCTCCGCATTTTATTAGCATAAAATTTACTTGCTACACTCTGCTGTTAATTGCAGCTATTATTTAAGCAAATGCAGTTAAGAATGTTAAGAAAGCGTGGCATCAACCTTATAAAGTAAAAGACGTTTAGGTCAGACCACTTTCTTTACGAAGAAGAAAGCAATGAATTTTTCTTGCTAAAAATCCAGATCATAAAGGTTTAAAACAATGTATGCACATAAAACGAAAATTGTTTGTGACCATTTTGGAAGTTTTTTTTATTTTACAAAAGTACATGAAAATGCGAGAACAGAATTGCACACATGCCCGGCTTACTTACTAATTTTGTAGCAACTCCATTGTTTAATGTCTTCATATTATTTTTAGTCATAAAATTATTAATACTTCCATTATATTGAATTTAGGCTTTATGTTTTGGATTAGTGATATATTTTTATTTAGTTTTGCAAATTCATTTTAATTACATTTATATACAAGCCGCCTAAGTAACGAAATTTTGTCGGCCATCACAAATAACTGCCTGAATTTTCAATTTCCTGGCCACCAATAAATTATTACTGAAATTCATGCTCTTATAAAAGAAAACTCTGTTGAAGCCAAGTAGTTTTGAAAGAAGCGAAAATTAAAACATATCTAGAGTTAATCTGTTCTTATAATTTGAATACTGTTTAAATTAGAACAACATTCTAATCTTTCGTGTGTTCTCAATTCCTAACTTTAAGAAAATGTCAAATTCTGGGCTCCTGTCGAAACCGGCCATACTTCTTGAAAAATAGCCAGGGTGACCGGCCGGTACCAGCCGATTGATGAAAAGCTTGGCCGGTTCAGTCGGATCAGAAAATCCTGACCGGTTTCAATTCTGCTATCCCGCTACCGAAATAAATTGTTAGCTGCGCGCCAGCGAATGATACGAAACACATCATTAGTTTAATATTTATATTACGTTACCATATAACTACTGGGAAAACTTGTTCAAGAATGTGTCAATTTTGAACAATAGAAACAGCGATTTGTTTGTTTGTGGTGTGGAAACATAAAGTAAAAATTTATTGTTTAAATTCTGTTTTGGAAACACAATGTAAAATCAACCCTATGTTCACTAGTGTTACTCTTATTTTGAATAATTTTATCCAAGCCTGTTAAAAAATATTGAATGCATTTTACATGGACATATCTATAAGGTTGGAGACACTCATGCAATGACTATGATTTGAGCTAAAATTTATTTTTGTGCCAGAAGTACATGCAAATATGATTATTTTTAACAATGAGAAATGCTATTACTATAAAGATATTGAATTTCTTTCCACCTTAGTTTCCAATGTAAATCGTGACAACGAACACCCTGAAAAACTTTGTTTTTGGAAGACAAACTGCGTGAGTCCCGCATATTCAATGCTAGTCTTGATCTTAGATTTTTCAAATTCATCATCGAGTGGGTGATTTTAATCTCTAAGGATTTTCCAAACAGTGGTTTCAAATTGAATTTTAAAATTTTTCGTTAATTTAATCATCATATTTTCTTATTTCAATATTAGTTATCTTTGACAATAAATTAAGTTTTCTTTTTATGCATTTCCATTGACTTTCTGTTAATGCTGGAAACCATGCTTCAGCTGCATATACATAATTAGGACACATATAATTTTTGAAAACATACCCTTTGATTTTCTCTATTTAGAAATTTCATAAAGAAAAACTTGCACTTAATTTTGCAATGTATTTTCCTCACAAAAGAATTTACATGTTCCTCCCATCTTCTGTTTTTTTCTATGCATAATCCAAGGTATTTATAGGAATCTTCGATATATATATATATATATATATATATATAAAGAAGTATTAAACAGCTCTTGGATGTAATTACCTTATAATTGTCAAATAGCGAATCGATTCTTTATATTTTTTTGCTAGATGGCGCATGCAGTAATCTTATCAAATAGTTGTATCAAAATTTTGCGGCTAAAATATTTATGTATTGTTCTGCGTATGTTGAGTCAAAGACAATTTATATATATATATATATATATATATATATAGGAATCTTCAAAAAGTTGTGGTTGGATTTTAAGTAAAAATATTTCAAGATAGAATTTACAATTATCATACCTTGATTCAATTTGCCTGCTATAATGAACAATATTAAATTATTTTTCACATTATGTCAAAAACTTTCGTAGAAACAATTTACTTACGAATTTCAATTGAAAACTTCTGAATATTGATGTTTATTGAAATTTGATTATTCGCTTTTAAGGAACAAATCGGTAACAGGAAAGTGTGAATAGAAGATGGGAAAATTGAGGACCTTGAAAGAAATGGGGTTCTCCAATGCTTTTTCTTTTGATAGCGTATTAATATTTTCTAGAATCATGTTGAAAAGGGATTTTAAATTCAATGATACAATGATAAAATAGAATATTAAATCTTGACAAAGAGAACAACTATTTATCACTTCATTTTGTACAAACTTTTGATTTTCCTTTTACTTTCATGTTTTTAATTTTATTCCTTCTGCATAAAATTTAATATTTTGTAAAATAAACAAAAAATTACAATATAGGATGGTAAAATGCATTGTCATTTTATTGTTTGCAACACTTTGACACTTCATTCATAATTTCGTGACGTTTGTTCACCACTTTACCTCCGCAAAAAAATCCTGCCTACACTCTTGATCTGATCATTCACTAAATAATTGAACTGATAAGACCAATAATTTTGGAAACATTACTTCATTGAATCAACGATATCGAACATAATGTAACTTTAATCTACATTGTTTATTTTAGTATATGTACTCTCAGTGATGATAGAAAAATATGGTTACTGTTATACTAGGCGATTGGCTAAAAAGTGATTTGTCCCATTTGAAAGCATTGCACGTATAACCACCCGAAATAATTAACGATCGCAATATAAATATTAAGCTAATGATATTTTGAGATCATACATGACCAAGGATTTTTGTCCCATTTCTAACCTCTTTTTATTTTGATCTGTAATGGTTTTCACTAGATAAAATTCGGTGCTGCTAATAATAACGTTATGGCAGAATTCAGTTACTGCCTAAGAACTTTATGCTAAGTAAAACTTAAATTTTCAAATATTCTAATTTAATTTATTCCATATATTCGATGTATTTAGAATTTACGCATTGTATGCATTGTACTTCACAATGCATTGGATATCAAGTAAAAATATGCTGCATTTTTATAATGGTTCCACTATAAAAATGCTGTTTCCATAAATTTTTATCTCTATTCTTTTTGTTTGAAAATTGAAATAGATAGAATTACGAAAGCCTTAGATATCAGAATATTATTGAAAAATATTTGTGATCAATTATAATATGGTTTATTCCTAGAAGACTCTCAAATTATAATTCATATAACGTTTTTGTTTAGGTATTAATATTCAACATATGAGTAGCCCATTGTGCAAGATTACATGGTTATTTCTGACAGGTGTTTACCTAGAGTCCATCTGGTTCGTGGTGTTGCTCACATGCGAACGTGTGATCTGCATCAAGTATCCAATATTTTATAAACACAACGGAAATGCCAAAAATGCTTACAATGTTGGCATATTTCTCTCCATTGTCTTGATCATCATAACTTTACCCCATCTATATTACTTTGCACTAAATAACGGGTTTTGTAGAGCTTTTGTCACTCTTCCATTTTACGACATTTACTATAATGGGTTTCACTACGGTATTAAACTTCTTATTCCCTCATTTATTGTTATTTGCGGAAACTTCGTAATTATACGTTCAATATGCCAATGGCGAAAACAAAAAGATGGCCGACATTCTGACTTCAGAGTGGCTGTGCTTCTTATTGTAATTTCAACGACATTTCTCTTTTCAGTACTGGGATCGAGTTTGCTTGCAGTGTATTCAACATATTACAATGGCGAAACTACTGAAGGCATTGCCAATATATACCTTCAGTACGCTATAACCAACCACTTCCATTTACTCAACAGTTCTGTGAATTTTATTTTTTATATTATTTCAACAAAATCCTTTAGAGACCAATTCTTCATTATAATCCTTTGTAAAAATTAAATTATTTATTCTGCAGAATAATCAATTTAACATAGACTATGGATCATTTTTCTTGCTCTAGTTCATAGAGTAAATTTACCTTTAAATTCAAAATAGTTCAGGTTCTAGTTGCTAAGAAATCTCAAAATGTAATCCTAAATAACTATTACAAATCCCATTTTGCATGTTAAGTAAGAAAAGATTTTTATAAAACTGGACAAATTATTCAATGAATCTATTGCTGGCTGGAGTGTGGAGCAATTATGGAGAACATTTTGTATGGTTAAAGGACTTGAAAATAAATTTCAATTCAATGCATGGAATTTGCTGAAATCGACTATTTCAACTCAGAAAATATTTATGATGTGCTTAAAACAAGTTCATAGTTATATTATTGTTTAGAAATATATACATACAATTTTGGAAAAAATTAGTTCATTGTTGTAAATATACTAATCTTAGACTTTATTATATTAAAAATGATATAAATTTCATATATTAAATGTCTAGGTATCTGAATTTTTTAGTTTCTAGCAAGAATCAACTAGATTTCTCAAGCCTGAAATTATGTCTATCAGGTAAATCCATTAAGCTTATACTATTGAAGTAACTGTAATCGAAATTCAGTAAATAAAATGTCTTTTCTCTGTTGATAAAAAAAATACTTGTGTACAACCATTGAAACGATTAGTAAATATTCTCTTGAAGGCAGGGGGGTTTTTAAAGAATAAAGCCTACCTCCCCTTTTTAAAAAACTATCAAAATATTTGAAATTTCTGATCTTTATGCGAATATTGTGATAACTTATAAATTTTTAATGACCTTCACTGGGATAAAAAAAATAATTTTTCAAAATATTTTTCTGTTCCACCTTGAATAAAAGTTGCCTTAAAAATATTAATATGTTTTGTATAATTTGTACAATTTTTCTTGTATTCAACTTTGAGTAGCCTAGATACGGATGGAAATTTACTAAGTAACCAATGGGACATTGAGGCACCAGAATTTGTATCCAAATCGAATCGGTTTGTCTTTTATGAACTGCTTCAGAGAATGGCGACCGTAATATTTTATTATACTTTCATCATAAGGCAAACATCCAGAAGGTTAACAGTTGGATAAACATGCATCCTGAAATGTTTTCAAAAAAGGACGGATCTTCCAATATTTATCACCTGGATCAGCTGAATCAGGAGTGCGATGAAAATATTTCTTTATATGGAAGAATCGGTCTTGTCGCATGCAGTTATATATTGCGTTATTTCTAACGTTTGTGTTATTTTCCCAGTAGCAACCAGCATATGGAACGTTATTTTAACTGCTAACAAGCAGGATCCCAATAAAAGCATTTCAGCTCCTCTTTAGTGACGAATGGATGGAACAATCCACGGCGCACAATATAAAATTGGTACTATCCACAAGCATATTGAACATTTCTTCAGTAACAAAGATTCAAGGAGTTCCGTTGGTGAAAGACTGAACTTTTCCATACTGTTAGCAATTATTGGGGTAGACTCATCATCAATTTCAACGCAAACCACCCCGCTAATTTTACTTCTGTCTCCTTTTCTTAGTTTTATTTGAGAAGGTTGTTCTTCTTGATATTCATCACTCCATTTTTCCTGCTCATCGTCAATTCCAACAACACGATCTCCTGTGTGGTAATGAGCTGGAGCCTGTAATTCATTGCCCGAGAGATTATCTACTTTTCCATCATCTTCAGCTGCAAAATCCTCATCTGCATTATCACTATGAGCTATTGGAGGGTCTACCGTGACTTAATCAACATCCTCCAGTTCGTCTTCAACATAATCAAATAAGTCCAAGAGTAAGTATCTTTGTCTAAATAACATTACTGGGTACAAACAGCATCCAGGCTACGATAGTGAAAGCTAGACAAATGTGGATTCCCGTCACTTGACTTCATCCACTAGGCTAAGGTCATAAAACCTACAGTAATAGACA
This sequence comes from Hofstenia miamia, assembly GCA_900660155.1. NCBI lineage: Eukaryota > Metazoa > Xenacoelomorpha > Acoela > Hofsteniidae > Hofstenia > Hofstenia miamia. The sequence continues at coordinate 434,205 of CABFPE010000250.1, forward strand.
AGACCTTTACCCTTTTGTTACAATGTTAAGACATTAAACATATAATCATGGTTTACCAATAACATTTTATTAGTTTTATTGCAATTATGTAAAAGTTTGCATCATTTACTAGCGGCTACTATAGTAGCCATGCACTGTAATTGACAAATTTTGGGAATGCAACTTATCATAAGTATTTGGAATTGCCTTCATGTGGACGACAAAAAGGTCCCCAATTGCAACAGAGCAATAACAACAACATATATGACTAACCTTCCATTCCTCTTTGGATAGTACTTCTTGACGTACTTGTTATTCATATGAAACAAATAAATAGCATGTTACTAGTAGATATTTAAGGTGAAAAGTTGATTTCAATGCACACATACACAAATGACTCTTATACACAACATTAAGCTATGTAATATCATTAATATGTCAAGCTAATCCCATGAACACTATAGTAGCCTCTAGTAAATAGAGGGTAACCCACTATCTACTAGCTTACAGTTTTATTATATTTTGCACAGTTACTGAATCGAAAAAAGACATGAAAAACCAACGTATTTAAAAAAACCTGCATACACTACTCCAAAAGTGTAAAAGCATGCCTCAAAGACATTCGCAAAATAAACTTCAGATACTTAACAAAATTTCAATATTAATTTGATTTTATTAAATGTAAAATTAGTAGAAATTTAGTTGATATTAATTTTGACATTTGCCAGGTGCCCAAATAATTATGACAAATTAACACAGGTGAGAGGTCACTGTTGGATTTTTTCTTAATCCCGGAAAAATGTATGAAATGTGTTCAAGATGTAAGAACTTGGCGAGGTACTGGTCTTGATTCAGATCATGATTTAGTTATCATGGATCTCCTATCCCTGATAACCTCGAAGGATAGAGGGCGTCCTTGGCGTCTTAAAGATTGTTGCGTTGAGAAAAGTCAACCCAAAGGCACGGAACCTGATTGGTCTCTACTGCAGTTCGCAGAAGTAAGGAATGCTTATGCATTAAAACTCGAAAGGTTACTTGAACTAGCAGAACCGGGATACGAGAATACTGTGGCGAGTATGCAAAGTGCACTTAAAGCCCTTCCTCAAAAAATCAAACGTCCTAAAGTAGACTTGGTCTACGATTGTGAGGAAGTTAAGGCGGCGGTTGATCACAAGCGGAAAGCCAAACTAGTATTCTTGAGCGAGCAAAGCGCGAGTAGCTTAAAGGTTTATCATCAAGCTAAGCGGGCAGTGACAAACTGCATTAGGCGGCGTAAGCTGGCCATCCTTACGGAGGCACTGGACACCCTTGATGAAGCAGGTGACGACTGCGACTGGGGCGGCATCAAGAGGTGTATGCAAGAGATAGTTGGAGTTAAGCATGTTGGGCTGTTTGACAGCAAAGCCAAACCTAAACCACACGAGTTTGTTAAGCACTTCTCTGAAGTATTTAAACAATCTGCAAAGGACATAGATACGCAGGCGTTTATCAATAAGCTGAATCTATCCGAGCCTGAAGTCTTGGATGCTACCTCGACCCCAAGCTTCGATGAGGTAAAAACTGCGATAGATTTGTTAAAAATGCACAAAGCTCCAGGTTGCAACGGGCTAACTGGCGAAGCCTTCAGATATGGAGGAAGTGCGCTTATTGACCGCCTTGTAGCAGATTTTGCGCTGGTATTTAGTACGGAGAGATGTCCTAGACTATGGTGTGATGCAGAAGTTATCTTCTTGCATAAAAAGGGAAGCCGACTCGACCCTAACAATTACCGCACCATTTTCCTACTGGATGTCGGAGGAAAAATATTTGCAAAAATTCTGCTTAACAGATTGGAAAAAATACTTCTAGAGAAACATGTGCTGCCACCTACTCAATTTGGCTTTAGGGCTGGCAAGTCAACTATACAGGCCATACATGTGCTGCGGCAAGCACAGGAGGCTTCTAGACTACGGAAAGAAAACCTTCTTGCGTGTTTCATTGACCTACAAAAGGCCTTTGATTCCGTACCAAGGCCAGTAATTTGGCAGTGTCTATTAGCAATTGGCGTACCAAAACGGATAATTGCGATCATAAAGTCTTTGCATGACACACCGATAGCACACATTCGCGGCGAACGTCCACAAGTAAGTTTTAAACTTGAGCGTGGAGTCCGACAAGGATGTGTCCTCGGCCCGTGCTTATTTAACCTCCTTTTCCACTTTCTGATCTGTGAGGGACTCCATGGAACCCCCAAAGGAATTGTTTTTAACTCTTTCTTTGGACAAGGGGAAGTGGAACTTAAGCACATAGAGTATGCTGACGATCTCTGTCTTTTTGGCCGGTCCGAGGAACAAATACAGAGCTATCTAGATGGCCTAGTTACAGTTCTAGTGCCACTAGGTATTAATATCTCTGTACCAAAGACCAAGTGCATGTGGTTATCAAAAGCATCGGAAAGAACGTCTGATAGAGTTCATGTCTCTGGAAAGAACATTGAATTCGTATCAGAGTTTAAGTACTTAGGCTCGATGATCAGCACTGCTGGGACAGCCCTCTCCGAAGCAAGACATCGGTGTAAAAATGTACTTGGCAAGATCATACGTTATCGGCGAGTAGCACGTCAGAATGGGCTTGGCAAAGCACTCTCCTTCTTACTCCTACGAGGCGTGATGGTACCCACACTAACGTATGCGTGTGAAACCTGGGCAGAATCTTGTAGGGAACTTGAGATGCTTGAGGCTTCCATGAATACCTGTAAAAGGGTTTTTTGTGGAGTCTCCTTATGGGAAAAGCTCACAAAGGAACAAGTACACGGACTTATGCCTTTCCAACAAGTGCGCACTATAATAGCACGTAAGCGCTTACTTTTTGTAAGCTGGATGCTGGCACACAGAGAAAGCATAAATAGTGGCGAGTTCCTAGAGCTTAGTATGACAAAAGCATCAATTGTTTTTGAAGGAAATGGCCACGTTGTCAGTGCACGCAAGAGTCAGTGCTGGGAGAAACGGCTTGTACTTGATGTGCAGTGGTTAATGGGTGTTACTCTGGGGGAGTCTCAACTGTTTTCCACTTTGACCACATCGTGCACTCATTCAAGAAACGCGAGAGAGGTTGTTAGCAGCCTAGCAGAGTCAATCAACGGGGACTCAGCGGTGCTACGTGATAGAATTGCTGAGGCGGCTTACACAGCAGTACAGAGGCTCACACATGCCAGTACGAGACACCTGAGGTGCACGGAGTGTGCGCGTATGTTTTCTGCCCAAAAGGCGTTAAATCGTCATGTCAGAAATGACCATACGCAGAGCTCCACGACTAGAGTGGATGCTAATTGCTGGAAGTGTGAAGCGAAGGGATGCAGGAGTTTGAACTATAATGCTCTTTGTTACTCGATTCCTAGGGCTTCAGGACCAGAACTGGTCGGTACCATCCAGTTCTAAATTTAGGACTGCGTTTGGGAGCCCCCACTAGACAAATTACAAACAACTCAGCTGTCATTCAACAGCTTGGCAAATTAATTTATTTTAATGCTTTAAGTACTATGCTTACAACCAAGACTACAGTAAATCAAGATCTTGCTCTGTTTGTACTATTGTAAGTTTGTAGATTTGTTCAAATGAAATACTTCGTGGAATGATCCCTGGCTCAGTAGTAAAGGATGCTTAAATCAATTGTAGTTACATCGCCAATTTCCTAGTTTTGGATCATCTTCAAGTGGCAGAATTTTTATTGTTATAATTCTTGGCAACAGGCGCTTAGTAATTTCTCGATTCTCAATGTTCATTTTTGAATGTGATGTACACATTTTAATTTCTAAGCATTGCTGTCTACTGGAAAATAATTAATAATCTTGAATCACCACAATCATGTTTATAACAGTTATTTATAACTTTTTTGGGGGATTGCCAAAACCTTTTCTTAGCCAAAATAAATAACTTTACTGTTGTCAAATTTAGTTTATTATTAATGCGGAAAATCAAGGGCAAATAGTTGAATGACCTCTTTTAAAATTATCAGATACATTAAGGCTTGAATATGAAGATATATTTTTTGGAATAAAGTCCAATTTTATCAAATGCTTAAAAGGCCAGTGTGAAAATGTATATTTGAGTAATACTGTTGCTCTTACAATCAAAGAATTTCAACCTCTAAAGTATTTATGTCCAAATTTGTCATTCAAACAATAAGTTAGAAAAAATGATGATAGTACTTTAACCGAAAAAGAATATAAAAAATATACAAAATATTGAGAAGTCAATTAATAAATATCAAAACCGTGATATAAGTTGTTTATATATGTAATAGATTGTCAAAATATTTTGGTTGAATATTCCCATGTACATTTGAAAAAGTAAATTGTTTTAGATTTACTTTAATAAGTCATGGCATCATTGCCACCGTTTTTCGTTTTAGCATTCTGTTGAATGAATGCAATATAAATGGTAATCAATTTCTTCGGAAGTCCTGTTCCAAAGGCTGATTTGATAACATAATTATGATGTAAAATTTACTTTACAGATTGCAACGTGCAAATTCGGTTAAATGTTTGCATACTTTTGCAGCAGCACTTGTTTATGAATGGTCAATGAATTATTCAATTTTCTTTGGTGTGGCTATATGCCGTCAAAATGTTTTTAGTCACCTACATTTAATATGTATAATTATAGCAATTCCACTTAGTAATACTAATAGATTCCATGTATATGCAATGAAATTTGCGCAGAAACCTAATTTTGACTATTAGTCAAAATATTTGACTATTAGTTAAAATATTGGACTAATAGGCCAAATAATACAAAACCGCAATTTTGACTAAGTCAAAAGACTAATCGTGTGGCACCCCTTTAAACACTGTTGCCCCAATTAAGAAGCGTCGGGTTAAGGTTAATGCAATTAAATTTCCTTTTTCAAACACCCACAATAATCAAGGCCATGAACTAGTATCAATTAAACGAGAATTATTTGATCTTGCAAAATCCGAGCCGACCAATTACGAAAAGTCAAAGAAAGTAATTAAGCAATTAAGAACAAAAAATTTATCTAAAGCTCGGCAAAAACTCTTTAATCAATTTAATTCTACTCGAGAAAAATGGCGATACATCCATAAATTTATTGGAAAATCTAGAGGTCTTTCATACGAAATAAATGAATTAAACATCAATAATACTACCGTTACAGACAAAACTCAAATACTAAATCATTTAAATTCAACATTCAAAGAACTTGGAAATTTCAATTTCCCATCTTATAAGAAAAAACAAAATTCTGATAATCTCAAACAATCAAAACAATTTTCCTTTAGACTTGCTACAAAAATGAATTAGAAAACATTGTTAAAAATCTTGATACCAACAAATCAACCGCTTCTTATAATTCTTCCATTTTTTATTATTAAACGTTTTT
>CABFPE010000250.1:451376-463268 GCA_900660155.1 Hofstenia miamia
GGGATAAAGATTTTTAAGCAAACAAATATTTCGTCTAATGGTTCTCTGTGATGGATCCAGACCTCTACTAAACACCACTCAATTAGCTAAACATTGTATTAAATATTCAAACCATTATAGTAGAACAAAATAAGAATTCCTAATAAAATTCTTTATCAATTGCTTACAGTATTTAATTCGTATTTATAGTAATTCCAGAAAAGTACCTGTTGATTTCAAATTTAAACTTTTCTTCTGCCAAGATCACTGCTAAAAATAATGGAAGCGATTTTGCCCCCTTGTTTTGCCAAAAGTATTATTATTGACCAATACTAATCTCAAATTTCTGACACATATTGTTTCTTAGTTGCATAATACAAATAAATCTAAATTAATCTAATTGATCTAAATACAATATTTCTAATAATCATTTCTTTGATCTTATTCTTGCTTTGTTCAACGTTTGCAGCTTTTTTTTGATATTATTTGGATGATGCTACACACCCTCCTCAGCTTGCATTATTTTTAGCACAGCTCATTCTCCATGTACCAGTGTGTCCGCCTTCCAAATTATCAACTCCACTTGCTGATCTTCCCATGTGGTTTTTTCAAATTCATCTTGTTTTGTCATTTTCAAGACTGCTTTTTGTTTGGTTGTTATGGTGTTAACATATATCAAAAATTTCGCCTCTTGAATATCCTCTGAAATTGGTGTAATTTTTCTTAATTCATTGATCTTCTGTGAGAATATTTCGTAGTATTTCTGATATATCTGTATACCTTTGATTCCTATAATTAGCGTCATTTGCATGTCAGCCCTACTTGTGTGGGCTAGGTCTTCTCTGATCTGATTGTCTGGGTAGAAAAACATAAATACTTTTCTTAAGTTATGAGTGTTTGCCACGTCCTTATAAAAGAAGCTGATGTTGTCTCTTACTTCTTGTTCACTGATTTTGTTCAGATTGTTTTTGTTAATATGCATCATTGTTACAATTTTGACTCTCTTTGTTACGTCATAATAGCAGTACTTTCTCTCCCAGATGTGTGTCCACACAATGTCATTCACTCCAGAGAATAGCATTATTGCTTTTGGAGTGAGGCTTTCTATCTCTTTTCTCAGATCTTGTAGTTGTAAGTTGATAGTTTTTCCTTGTGTATACAGTTTGTATGGCATTATTGTTCCTCCAATGTATACCCTCTCTCTATTATCATTCTTCAGAATTATTTCTTTCAATCTCTTGTAGTCGTCGCGTTCTACTATAGCCTTTGCCTTCTTTTCTGTATTTACTTATTACTTGTATTCATGCAAGAAGATTTTTGTGACTCTAACCTCTTTTGGCAGTCTCCAACATGGGAGGACCATTGGTATCACAACTTTTTCCGGCGGTGTGCAGATTAGGATTTTCATTTCAATTTGTCTTTCAATGTGCAGGTATGAGCCTTCTGTAGTTGGTGCTGTTGCTAAGCCTATTGTCACAGGGTAATTCAATTTTGCTTCTGAGATTGTGTTCCAGAATGCCTGTGTGAGTCCCCTTCTGCTCCTGAGATTGTGTTCCAGAATGCCTGTGTGAGTCCCCTTCTGCTTAAATTTAATCATATTTCATCTTTGGTGTCTATTCTTACTGTTATGCATTCGAAATCTACTGCTAACTGATTATATGGTTTTAGCAATTCTTCCAGTTTGGTCTTTGTGAATGCTTCCATAAACATTAACTTCATTGTCACCACTGTTTGTTGTTCTCTAATATTTTGTAAGTTTATTTCGTTAATCTCTCTGGTTTCCTGAGTTACTTTTATTTCAACTAGGAACCATTTGTCATTGGTATCAATCCACTCTATTGTTCTTGCTGGGCTCACTTCTCCCCACTTCTCTATATTTATTCTATTGATCATTTGCTGCGTTTTAGGAGACAGTAGTAACTGTGAGGATGGTAGCAGTTCTTCCTCTGCCATCATCTCCCTCTGTGTTTTTGTTACCATTTCACAGACTTCCACTGGTTCCATTATTCCTTCTTTTTTCATCATTTCTGCACTCTGTATTATTTTCAAAAATGTGCAGCATGGGCTATCCTGTTTGTATCTCTTCATTTCTTCTTCGAGAGTTTTCTGCACATTTTTTCATATTGCTAATTTCCTTATTTCTTCTATGCTTAACAGTTTCCATATAATAATTTTTCTTGTGGTTATCCATGGTTGATTTTCCATCTGCCTCAGCAGTGTTTCTCCTCAAATATGTAATTTCTCTGTTTGTGTGTTGATCAGGGCTAACACTATTTCAAATCTCTTTGCTTTCATTAGCTTGTGTCTGATGTGCTGTGAAATGGAGAGTTTTAATTCTGTATCTTCTGTCGTAAATCTTGCTAGTATCCATGCTGTTGTTCTAAAGCAGATTTCCGGCGCAATCTTTTCTTCAAATATTAGCTGTTTGAAATCCTTTTTAGTGTTTAGTTTGTAGGCTTTGTTCACTTCTGTTAGTACAATTTCTACTGATTTGTGGAACTTATGTGATGGCGCCTCAATCTTTATTTCTGGCCAGCTTTCCTCCACTTTCTGTTGCAATTTCATATTCTCTAATCCTTTCTGTTGTAGATGTTCTTGCCATTGTGTTAAACTGCATTTTATAAATAACATGTTGGCTTTTTCTATGCCATCTGTGTCTGCCATCATTTTGATTGTTTTAGTCTGTTTGTAGAGGTTGATCACAATGCATGGATCCACCATTATTCTGTATATCTGCACCCAATAGTCTATTTGTAGATCGAATCTAATTAATTCTGGGATGGTTGTTCTCATTGGTGATTTCTCCCAAGGGAAAATGTTCTCCATTTGCATGCATGCATCTTGTAGATGTTCTGGAATAGTATTGATTGTTGACCTCATGATTATTACTACTCTCACTTTTTGTACTTTCGCCATTCATAGTGTTTGATCAACGTTTTTCTCCAAGTTTTTTGTGTATTCTTTTTCTTTCAACATGTGTATGATTGTGAGGTTTTCTTTGTCCATGTTTATTTCCAGAATTTCTGCTATCTTATCCTTGTATGCCATTATTGCTTGTGTTGTTTCCAATGTGAAGTCTTTGTCAAATACAATGTGTACCATGCTTCACATATATGGCCTTTCCAACATTTCATTCATTTCCCTGGGTAGCTGATAATCACATTTACTTTCAGTCTGTTGTCAGCATCAAGCACTATTGGCAGATTTCTCCCTTTGAGTTTTGGGACCTTTCTTATGTGAGCCTTTGTTTCCAGGGATAGTTTTGCAAATGCATTGTAACACATTTTCGATGTTCCTATTAAGTATGTGTGTAATGTTTCTCCATTAATTTTAGACATGTGCTTTTCTCACTCTTTTGATCATACTGTTCTCTCCAAGGTAGTCTCTGAGGAGGCGTGTAGCTGGGTCATCTGTAATGGTAATCTGCTGGTGCTTGGTTCACAATCCATGGGCTGTGAATCTGTGCTGATAGTTTCTACTGATTCACCCTTGAATCAGTTCACAGTTACTCCTATCAGCACTTGACCAGTTGTGGTTCTGATGGGGATAATGTCAGCCTTGAATCACTTTCATATCTCCACAGTTCTTCCACCCCTTACACCTTCCTCTGGAACTCCTAGTGTCTCACTGCCCTTGAATCAGCGTTGTGGACTCTAGGAAGGAAAGTTGTGCTGCTGTGCACCAGTTTTCTGCGTGCTCTTGAATCAGTGGTGCAGATCCCTGATGGGAGAGGCTCTTTGTCCATTGGTCTCCCTGCACCTGAATCAGCCTTGGGGACTACTACGTCATCTATTCAATGAATCAACATCTGGTTTGAGAACTTCTTCAAACTCTCATTCTCCTGTTCATGGTCAAGAGCTCCTCTCGCTGTTGATTCCCGTGCACTCTCTTCTTCAGCAGTGGGGGGGGTCTTCTAGATTCCTAAATTCAGTTAATAAATTTAAATCCCATATTTCAGGGTCATATATAGGTTTATTTCTTGCTGTCCTTTGGGGCAGCACTCTTTCTCTCATGCTATCATTTTCGACGTCCACTGTGAATTCATCTTCAAATCCTTCTTTGTGTATGCTATCTAAATCATACATATCATATATAATTTCATTGCCATTTATTCAGCATATTCTGAATTCGGCGTTGTCATCTATCTTCATTTCTTTGATGTCTGCTTTTGCTCTCTTCAGGTTTTGAAAATGTAAAAGTCTATTGTTATCTAGCATGTATTCATTGTTCAGTAGTGTTTGTGTTATTGTGTGGGGGCCGGACCATACTGTTTTCAACTTCCAGACTTGGTTTGTGTCTACAAGTTTAATTGGTGTGAATGCGTATACTTTATCGCCTACCTTGTGTGTGTGACCATAGATTTTTTTATTGTAATTACATTGCTGTCTCACTGCTGATTTTTTTATGTTGTGGCACATTGCTTCGTGGATTCCTGTGATCTGGTTCTTCAGTTGTTTCATGTATTCATTATCCATTTATCCAATTGCTTACACAATGTTTAATTCCTATTTATAGTAAATCTAGAAAAGTACCTGTTGATTTCAAATTTAAACTTCTTGTCTGCCAAGATGGCGGTTAAAAATAATGGACTTGACTTTGCCCCCTCATTTTGCCAAAAAGAATTATTATCAACCAATACTAATCTCTTATTTTTGGCACATATTGTTTCTTAGTTGCATAATACAAATAAATCTAAATTAATCTAATTGATCTAAATACAATATTTTTAATCATCATTTCTTTGATCTTATTCTCGACTTTGATTGACGTTTGCAGCTTTTTAGATATTATTTGGATGATGCTACAATATCTTAATATTTTACTTTTATCTCAACAACTTAATTTGTTTTCCTATCTACTACCTTATAATAACACATAGAAAGACCTACTCCTTTTTGAATTGGTATCATCAAAATTTATTTGCTTTGTAAATGTAAGACATTATGTTGTAACCTTAAAATATTATTATGCTTGTATGTATTTTTAAACTATATAAAAGTAATTGTCTGACCATATGCAGCTACCCAGGTTCCCTTGAATTGAGCAGTTATTTCCATAATGATAAAATAAATATAGAATAGTAAACAATATGATAACAGTGTAGTTAAAAAATTATTACCTAATTCCAGATGCAATACATGTAGAAGACATTTTCAGAGCATTTCAACACTGAAAATTATTTATTAAATTCTAAAAATTGATTTTTCTGGAAACACATTTCTTAAAAATGAAGAGAAATGTAGCAAATGCAAAGCTTTCTTTTCTCACAAATTGTGAATATAATGAAATTGAAAAATTCATTTTACATGATTCTAGTAATGATTTAGATAGTGAGCATATTTTATTAAAGATCACAATTACCATTAGGTATACAGTAGTAAGCTGCAAATAAAAATTCTCATTTGATGAATAAATGATTATCAGTGGAAGAAATGCATAAATAAATTGTCACTTAGGCTATTCTCTCGTCTTTAACTGTTTTTAAATTGGTGAAATTGCTGATTGCATTCTTGATGATCAAGGTTCTAATGTAGGTTCATTTCTACCATAATATCTGTGGTTGCAATATTTAATTTAAATTTTATTTGTTTTATAATACAGCATTTCTATTAGCATTCACATTTGTTTAGTGAATAGAGTTATATACTTGCTCTTAAGATCTACAATTTGAAATGCTAAGGTACTTAAAAGTCTTTGTAGCTTATATAAACTCACTCATTTAGTATTTAAGAGCAATTTTAAGTGAACAAAATGTCATGATTTTTGGAAGTTTAAATATCAAAGCTCTCTCAAAACTTCTGATTACTCAAATTACTATTCATTTGTATAAAAATGATGAATCATCAATTGAATATTGCTCACTAATTGGTTTACATTTTACTAGGGAAAGCAATAGAAAGGAAATTTTAGTAAAGTCTTATAAGTAATTTCTGTGAAACATTGCAAGTTTCAAAAGTATTTTTGCAAAATTTTGTAAATACTTACAAATGTTTTGTTAGTTTTAAGTATTTACAGCATTGTAGATTGACTAAAAAAATGCTCAACGAAGCAAAGATACAAACACATTGACTGTAATGCAAAAATAGGCAAAATTATAATGAATCAATCACTTAATTATACATGATAGCCATAAATATGCAAATCTTGCAGAACTACAATTATAATAAATTTGAATTGCTACCAAATTTCTAATTATAACTAATGAAATTGTACAAAGACTTTAGTGATATAATTATATCTGTACTTTGAAGTTTCATAATAATCATAAATATACAACTTTGAATAGTCATATAATTTTGATAATATTAATTAGATAAAATTGGATATTTGAGGTCCGCATTTTGAGAAAATTTTCTGCTTTTAAATGTATCAACATCAAAAAAGATATGATGCGAAAATTTAGGTGCAAGCATTGGCAGAACCTGACCTTTTCAAGTAACACCAATTTCGTCCATTTTATCTCAATGTATACGAACCACGTGAAAATACTTCAATTTTTTGGTCTGCTTGATCAATGTTGGGTAGTTGCAACATTTATATTATAAAATCGCAAAATTGAAAGATCAAAATTTTAGTCTGAGGATAATAAGAAAACCTTCGCATAAAAATTTTAATTATATTTTTCAGTGCATATTTTTTAAAATTCTATACCATTCATTGCATTTCAATGAATTTTATGCACTGATGTGCAAGTCAACACAGTTTCTTTGAAAGATTGGAACATTTATTTACTGCTCATTTTCAATTTTTATGTACAAGCCACTAAAATCCAGACGCAACCCAACCAATGCCCATCTCTCATCAAGACATGGTAATGAAAAAACGCAAAAATATAAGCAATTACTTACATTTTTTATCAAATATGGCATGTTTAAATACTTCTCAAGTTTCCTGAATACAAAATTTATCAAACTCACTAATATAATTGAAGTGAATTTAGACAATAACTGACATTAATTCCAAGAAAAATAATAAATGAAGAAATGATAAACTCTGTAAATAAAGGTTTTATTTTCCGTATTGTATAAATTTCCTCAATGAAAAGGAAAAAAGTAAAATCACAAGCAACAAAGCCAAAAATAAGGCTGCAATTAAACTCATAAATCATAAAAACAAAGGAAGACGGCCATTTGTAAAGCACTATTTTGGGCTAATACTGTAAAACTTCGCTGTCTATGTCATGTTTAAAACAGCGTGTGCAATAGTTGTGTTGTTGTAATTCCTACATACACTTTTTAAAAGAACACAATAACAGTGTAAATTTCAAAAATGCTTAGTAAAAATTACATTTTGAGAGATGCTTGTCTTACACAAGCCTGAATGCATTTGGTCCATAACAGATAAACTGAATTGTCTTTAACTCTAATAATGAAATTGCAAATCCGCCTTACAAACTTCTATTATTAACAATATAAAAACTGCTTAATCAATCACCACTAATTATTTGTTTCGAAATTTATTATTGTAAACCACACAAATTATGAAATTTCACTGTGCTCTATTAATGTGTATCAACAACAGTTGATTTTTTTCCCAAATGTTTGACTGCATGCATTGTCATAAATTTCCTCGAATTTGAGTTATGTAGCCTAATTTGGAATTTCCAAGGATTGCAGATTGCCTTATATAAGTCAATTATCATTTGATCTCTAATTTGCAAAATATCACCAGTTAGTTTTGTTTTCAGTCTTGGCATGCTACTACCAAGGTACTCTGCTGCTGAACTTACCAATTCTTCCAAATTTTGGTCGAATCACGAAAAACATTCCGATTTGTACTTTCCACTTCGTACTTCAAACGTTCGCAATTTTCAGAATTGAAATGTAAAAGCATTTGAATTATAATGGACGTTTTTAATCAAGATAAACATTATGAAACTGTTTGATCGTGTTGACCTCAGATTAGGCAAATATTCCTGAGCAAAAATCGCCAGTATATCATTAGTGTAGATGTAGACGCAATCAAATTATATCAAATCACCTAAATTTATTTTGAATATTTCGTTCGCAGGTTGTTAGTCTCACGATAATATGCAATGGAACTTAAAAGTGCCGGACAATCTCTTATTGAAGCAGTCCATGTTTAAATGTTTCCTTGCACATACCTATCATATATTCATTGACGTGTTCTCTGAGGTTCCGAATTATCGGGGTGGGAGAGTCAGCGTTTTCTAATAATTTTTCCATATCAAAAACGAAGTTGTTCAAATCATTGCGGTCTCTTTTAAATTATCCAAATGTCTGAACTAAATCCGATATCAACAGAAATTCCATGTTCTGCTTCATTTGGGTAAAATATTTAGTGTAATATTAGCTGTATAACACGTGCACTTAAACTTTATGTGCAGAATTTTTCATTTTTTTGTTTAGATTAGGTTCTGAGTTTCCAGTCCATGAAGTTCTAAGCCAAAATACTCCACAAACTCAATTCCAAACGCAACTGTTTTCTTCGCTAAGGTAAACAATTTATGCTCATGTTAGTTGGCAAATCTTGTTAAGAAGTGCATATTTAGAGTTATTCATTTTTTGAAAGCATTTATTCAGTATTTAAATTCAATGTTAATACTGGTTTTCATTTTATTTGTATGTGAATTAAATTTCAATTGCAAGTATATATTGCTTAAATTAGTGAAAATAAAGAAATGTTGAATGGCTTCAACGAGTGCAGCTTTCTCATGAAAGGCAGTTAAAACAGATTCGTCAGCAGTTAGGAATGGACAAATCCAATGCTGATTTAGTTCTTGAATCAGCTGCAGAACTGGATGATTTAGGAAAAATGAACAAAAGCCTAGAGAATTCTATCATGTTCAATAGCATGGTAATTTCTTCTAATTAACAATTTATTATAATTTTCAATTAAACTCTGTCCCAGTTAATAAGTAAAGTTTATATCAATAATTGGGGTTTTATTATAGCGTAAATACCATGGTTTTGGCTAGAATTAGATAGTTTAGGATCTTGTGCATATTATAAAAAAATTAAAATCAAAACTTGAAATTATACTCGTGTTTATACCATACTACCTCATTTTCCTAAAAAACCGGTTTACTTATTAACTGGGACAGAGTTTAATTGAAGGTATAATGAATTTATTTTTAGAAAAATCAACTAATCAAGGTGGGAGGCACAACAATGCCCGAGACTACTCGAAAAATATTTTCGAGATTAATGACTAACTACGTTGCTTCTCAACTCAACTGGAGGGGAAAAGGGGAAAAGCATGGAATTTTTTCCGATTACCCTTTCATAGTGACTTTAATCAGAAGTAAGTCTACTGACACGTAAAAAAATTGAATTATCATTTTAGAAGTTAACTGTCATCTTTACCCATCGGTAACAGAATCACAAGTGGATGAATACATTAAAAAAATGCTAAAAAATATCCCTCAATTTAAATCAAGGTTTGATGTGTTAATATTATATTATCACATTCAATGTTTCTAACCATATGTTACTTTATTTGTATTTTAGAAATTCAGGAGATCAGGAAAATTGAGATGGGGCTTATATATTTATTTTGTTTATTTGATAATTTTTTGTATATTGAATAATAAATGTTTAGTTGCCACAATATAGTGTATCCCTGATTGTTGCACAACTCGATGCTTAGCTGCACTTCAGTGACAGGTTAATTTCTTACCTTTGTCTTATGTTTTATTTTAGGTTTCGAATCGAAATAACTTTACGTAATCACTTGCGTTTCAAATATTTGAGGTAGATAATTTTTCTTTTTGGCTCAAAATAAACTTAACATATTACTTTATACAAAATAGAATATTATTGTTATGTAATAATCTATATGTAATTGCCCCATCTCAATTATTGTTCTAGTGATCATTTCGTAAGTAGTTTTTAGTTAATACTATCTATATACATTTATATTTTAGAATAGCTGTGCAAAAGGTAAGCATTCATACTTATTTTTAACAAACTTAAGCTGAAGTCTGTTCAATGCTATAAAGGTCAGCTACTATTGACCTTGATGCTATTTATTAGCATTTACTTTAACGTATGGTTTATATTTGTTTGGGCTGAGTACTGAGTTTACACTGTTAAGCAGCCACTTTACAGCTAATACTTTTAAGGAGCCTAAAATAAAAGCAAAAGCAGCATTAAATTTTATTAGTAAATACATTTCTCAAGTGGCTAGTTTAAGGCTTCAATAAGCGCTTAAAAAGCGCCAAAATACGCGCGTAATAATAAAAAAATTAAAAGTACCAAAATCGCGCGTTTTAAGCGCGTATTTACAACCATAAAAGAGCTATATATTAGAGCCCAAAATAAGCGCAAAATCATCGTTAAATGTTGCTTGGGAATCTCTCTAAAATGATTAAAGCTTTGTACTTGTCTCCACATGAATTGGCTAAAAATGATTCAATTTACACATCTAAATTCCACAAAGTTAATGGAATTGCAATTATTGACAAAAATAAATATTTTAAAAATATGAATAAAGACAAAGTTTATTAAAATGCCAAAAAGTAAATATGTGAAAAAAACCAATTTATTTATGAAGAAGAAAAATTTAATAAAACGATTTTACAAATAGTCAAAAACAAAGAATTATCTGTAGATTTATATAGGCAAATTCATAGTATCAGATTCCAATCAAGTCGTATGTATGAACTTCGTAAAATTCATAAAAACAATAAAGATCCACCTTTGGGACCTATTCTATCTATGATTATTTCTCCTTTTTATAAACTTTCGAAATGGTTATGTAAGTTAATGAAAAAGTATATTCCATCAAACTACAGTTTAGTGGATACTTTTGATTTTCTCAATAAGTTATAGCATGATTTTGAAAGCATGCGTTGTAAAGAGAAATACATGGTAAGTCTTAATGAAAAATTGCTTTTTGCAAACTTTCATGTGAAGAAAACCATTGATCACATTTTAAACTTAATACCAGAACATGAAATTTATATTTAACGGAACTATCTATGAATAATAGAAAGCATGGCATTGGCATCACAATAAGGTCCTTCCATGGCTTGCTGGGCCATGACATATGTCCTACTTTTGAATTTAGAAAATTTTATGAAATATTAAAGTGGATGCCTACTTGAAATATAATTTACAATAGAAGAACAAAATCCAAATCTAAATTTTCTAGAGTTATCAATTACTTTGAACCAACACTACTATGAAACGAAGATATATTGCAAGCCCTCAAATACCAATTTATGCATTCTTTATCAATCTTTATGTAGTCCAAAGTACAAGATAAACACAACTAAGTGTTTAATAAATCGAATTATTAAAATATCTTCAAATTCAAATAATATGATTGAATTGATAAATGAATTATATAAAATATTAGAAAAGAACGGCTATCCACATAAACTGAAGATAACCAAGTAAATGACGAATATAAAATACTAATATATTGGCAACTACAATATATTGAAGATCATCAAAATCCCTTAAAAGCACGGATTAAGATCATTAATAAACGATTAAAATTAACTAAATTTCACACCAATTTTGCAATTAAACAATACGTCTGATATTTTTAAGAACAAAGATCCTATCGAAAAAATGCTAGTTTTCTCAACTGTCAATAAATATAATTGGGAATAATGCAGTTATTCTTACATCGGTCAAACTAAGCGCAAATTTGTAACTAGGATCGAGGAAGATATCTTAGGTCATCAAATATCAGAAGTATATAAGCATTAACCTCATGCTAAGAGGAACAATTTTAATAAATACAAAGATTGCCCAAGGTTTAATAATTAAGAATCATTTCAAAAATCAATTATTGAACAAGCAGCACAGAAATAATATTAAATATATTTTAATGTTATGAACTTTAAGCATCACTTGGTATAATATATAATTAATATTATTTATCAAAATTTTTCTTTTCAAATGTTTTTTTTTAATTGAAATCGTTTAATATATATAATAT
>CABFPE010000250.1:517263-528063 GCA_900660155.1 Hofstenia miamia
ATAAGTTGATTGTTATACGTTATAGTTATAGCAAATTTCACAGAAATCAAATCTCAAATATTCATATTCTATTAACAATTATGTACTAAAATGAAGTGAAATATTGGGAAATGTTAACCTCGCTTATATTTGGGAATGTTTGCTTCGTTAGTCACTACTAACTTTATGCTTAACCAGAGCCGAAGCTCTAAAATTTGATTTTTGTTGAAATAGATCAAAGCAAGAATTTATTAAATATAGTGTTGCCATATAAATTGTTTAAAAAATTTGAAAACTTTTTAACGAATTCCCATTTGTTTTAACTTATTTCGGTGAAATTTGCTTTTAAAGCATGTATTTGTCTAATTTTTGAATTTATTTAATCATTTGATTTTTCACTAATTTCTAAAGTTGTTTAGATAATGTCGCTTGATGCTGATATTCGCAAAATAAAAAGAATAGTTCAACAAAAAGTTTCAGCAAGATTTCGAGCAATTGCCATGTATGATAGCTACACGAATTTTTGCAAACATAGTTATTTGTACTACTTTCTTAAAAATATTAATTTTTATTTGCAGAGAGACTATATTTAATCATATAAATTTTGTATGAATAAGTGAAACACTAACATTCCTAATAAATCAAATTTATATTACCCTATTTCAATGACGCTTAATTCACTTTACATCGTTAAATTTTATGTTAAAATTCGTATAGCAATCGTGAATATTTGTCTGATCCTTGTGAAAGTAATTACAATGATAGTGTTCCGGAATCTGAAAATGAAAGCATGATCAACCTTCAAGAGAATGCATCTATTCAGGAAAACTCTGTTTCAGGTATTGCTGTTGGATATTGTTAACGTATTTGTTGCAAGATAATTTGTTTAAATCACTTAGTGTAGCTAAAATTTTAATAAGTAAATAATTATTTTAAAAGATTTTAATAAATCGCATCATTTATTATATTGGAAATTAATTTCGCATTCCGGATATCCCTAGTTTGTCTTTAGATATGAAAGTGAAGACATTTCTGATCCTTCTGTGCATTCTAAGGACTTAAGAAATGTTATTAGTCACAAATCCCTAAATTCATTGCTTGTTCCGCAAACTTTGTTAGCTTAATCTTGTTTTTAGTGTCCTTATATGTTCTATAATTGTTAGTAAATCAACTAGAATTTTCAAATATATGAATCCATTTTTGAACAAACAGCCTTTAGGTACATCAAGAGGCGTTGCTCAGTGCAATGATTGTGGAAATGGACAGTATATCTATTTGGGCATATTTGAAGTTTTAAGGAATTTTATTTCAAAATCTGCAATCAAAGACAATGCAATTAATATTGGTCTTAACTTTGATGGACTACCTCTTTATAAAAGTTTAGCATTATGGTTCTGGCCAATTCTTTTAAAAGTTTTAGGCGTTAATTCAGTTTTATTAATATCGATTTATTGTGGAGCGGAAAAGCCCAATCTATCCATTTATCTTAATCAACTACTTTTGGATTTACAGTTACTTAAATGCAATGACATTACAGTTGGTGAACAGAATTTTGTCGTAAAACTGAAATGGATATCTTGTGATGCCCCGCTTGAGCTTTTTTAAAGCAAACTAAAGGCCACACAGGGTATTTTAGTTGTGATCAATGTATGGTGGGGGGTGAATATAATACCGCAATGAATTATCTATATACAAATTCGGTTTTCAGAACAGATGCAAATTTCCGTAATCACTCTAATCCTGAACACCATATTGGAACACCACTCTTTCGAAAAACTCAATTGATATGATTTTTTCATTTTCATTAGACTACATGCGTATGCTGTGTCAAGCTGTGATGAGACGATTGCTGTATATTTGGATGGGGAAATAAGGGATTCACCTGCAAATAGATTAACAGCACGGTAATGTTGCTCACAAAAATAATTTCATTTGCACAATTGTTTTTACATTTTAATTGTTCTTGTATTTTCCTTTAACAATTTTTTTAGGCATCAGCAGCAGATTTCTGACAGATTAGTATCATTGAGAAGCAGTATTCCACGTGAATTTTCAAGAAAATCAAGAACTTTGCGTGGAATAGATCGATGGAAAGCTACTGAATTTCGTTTGTTTTTACCTGTGAGCACAATAGATCTTTGACATCAATGATTTTACTACTACATTAAAAAACTACTAGCTCAATTCTTTTATCTGTTAATGATGTTTATCAAAACACATTTTTAAGTTTTTTTAGTGTAAAGTCATCAAAAAAACATTATATTATTTACATATATTTTCTGAAAATCTATCAGTCATTAATTTATATTGTTTTGTTTAATACATAATTTTTAGTATATTGGACCAAACATTTTAATGCGAATCTTGGGTGACATTCATTATATTCACTTTCTTTTGATATATGTGTCAATCAGATTGCTGCTGGCGCTTAATCAAAAAGACTTATCGATTGATTACGCAAATTCATTGCTAGTTTTATTTGTAGACAAATTTTCACGCATTTATTCATCAGAAATTGTTAACAATATTCACTCACTAATTCATTCGGCTGCAGATGTAAAGAAAATGGGAAATCTCGATTCATTTTCTTATTTTCCTTTTAAAAACAAGTTAAAAAGCATAAAAAAGTTGTTACGAAAGCCTGATAATCCCCTTCAGCAAATATACAAACTTTTTTCAGAACAAAATCAAATTGAAGGTGAGCGTATTGACTATTTGATATAATACAAAATACTATTAAACCACATTAATATACTTTCCACATATATTAGCATGGATCTCTTCGCTATATGCAACAGACCCATGTGCAAAAATATTTGAATTTGCTAGTTTTGTTGATAAATATAAATAGTATTCACAATTATNGATTCGTTTTCTTGTTTTCCTTTTGAAAACAAGTTAAAAAGCATAAAAAAGTTGTTACGAAAGCCTGATAATCCCCTTCAGCAAATATACAAACTTTTTTCAGAACAAAATCAAATTGAAGGTGAGCGTATTGACTATTTGATATAATTCAAAATACTATTAAACACAATAATATAATTTCCACGTATGTTATCATGGATCTCTGTGCTATTTGCTAAAGACGCATGCGCACAAATACTTGAATTTGATAGTTTTATTTGCTAGTTTTGTTGATAAATATAAATAGTATTCACAATTATTTAATAGATTTTTAATTGAAACTATACATTAGGTCAGTATGTACATATCAAATTATATTGTTTTTTATTAAGCGTAGGTATATGTTATTGACGCCACTCAATTATACNGTTCTACCAAAAATTTTAATGTAGATAACTTTCTGTTCGATTTATGCTGCGTCAATTGGAATGCAATCTACATGCTTGACAATATTGATGAGATCCTAGCCACGTATCTCCACATGATTGAACAAGTCGTTAACAAGCATGCACCAATGAGAAAATTTTCAGTGTGCCCACGCACAAACAATCACTTTCGCGATACTCTAAAGAAGGAGAAAAGACTAAAACTGAGGCAATGTTTTTGAAAAATGGCAGGAAACTAAGTCATAAGATGATTATGCCTTGTACGTATAAAAAAGAAATCACTTAAGCTTTTTGAGAAAGACATTTTTTAAAAACGCGAATTTGTTAGCTTTTGAAAAGCTTGTTACTCCCACAGATAAATGGTCAAATGCTAAAATGATAATCAAAAACAATAACAAAAAACATGGAGACATATGGTGCTTATTCAATGGTAAGAAAATCTTAAGAACACAGAAAGAAATTGTTAATCATTTAAATAGTTTTTTCATCAGTGTTGGAAAATTTTCAGGTTGCTCAGTACAATACACAGATGAAATTCCAAACTGTGAATCTCCTTTTTATTTCAATTCTTGTCTGAAAGCAAAGTATTAAGGAATATAAATCTAACCAACAATTGCAAATCCAAAGGACCATGTAATATACCTAATTTTATCATGAAATTGTCTTTCTAATATACAATATTGCATCTAACTTACATTCTGAATTTATGCATTCGCCATTCTTATTTTCCTCAAATTCTTAAGTACACCATTGTTACGCCTATCTATATAAGTAAGGATCCTCAACAACCAACAAATTACAGGCCAATTTCTGTAACTCATATATTGTCAAAAATTTTTGAATGAAGTTTATATAACCAGCTACAAACCTATTTCAAAGAATCCAAATTAATTTCTAACCATCAATTTGGTTTCACTAGGAAAAGATCTACAACAGACGCATTATTATATGCAGTTGAAGAATGGAGAAAACATGTAAACAACGCTGAATTTCTAGCTGTAGTCTTAGCTGATCTCTCTAAGGCATTTGACAGTATGTCACATATGATACTCTTAAGAAAATTTGCCAAATATGGATTTAGCAGTGATGCCTTAAATTTAGTTAATTCATTTTTAACTAATAGATACCAAGATGTCAAGCTTGGTGACACTCAGTCGTCCTATGAGAAGCTTTTCAGAGGAGTTCTGCAGGGTTCAATTTTAGGGCCTCTTTTCTTTAATATATATGTGAATGATATCGCCAATTGCACTGTAAAATTATCCAATATGCAGATGACACCTGTCTGTATGTCAGCACTAATAATGCAGTTACTAGTACACGTCTACTTACACATGAATTCAGTAACTTAAAGAATTGGTTCGATAAAAATGAGCTTCAATTGAATACTCACAAATCTCAATTTATGATTTTGTATACATCCCAAAAAATTGATATTTCAAACCAATTTGTTTTAAAGTCTAGTGAGTTTTCTTTGCAGAATTCAAACAAGACTACTTACCTTGGAGTAAAATTTACTGATAACCTTGATTTTACTGATTTTCTTAATGATAAGGTTCACAAGCTTGCTAGGCTTAACTCAACCATAACTGCTACCAGAAATTTATTTCCAAAAACATTCTTCATCAATTACTATCATGCACATTTATATGGAATAATCAGTTATGGATCACACATTAATTTAGGGAAATACATTACTAAATGGAGCAAAATTGATAAATTGTCAAATTGGGCTATAGAAAAAATGGTCAATGTTCCCAGGTTTACACACATAACAAAATTCTATAAAGACTTTGAAATTATGAGAACTACAAGATATCTCTTGTACATCTCACTTATTTATTTTATTAACATACTTTCAGGGAAAAATTCTATATTTTCAAATGACATAAGTTTCCACTTAAAGTTCAACTCAAGATTGAAAACATTTACTAAGATCAATAGAATTAAAAACAGCTTTGCTGCTAACTCTTTCTTCATGAAAGCAGTTGAGGTCTTTAATGAATTACCCTTGCATTTGCGATTATTTTCAATTTCTAAAAAAGTAATGCGCGAATACTTCCTAAATGAAAGTGGAATAATGAAAAGTTATTCCTCCAACTTCAAAGTACCTTATCTGATAAACACTAATATATGGTGCTTATAGTTATCAGTACTGCTCTTATTTTGTAGTTTATAGTTAATGATTAATAAATCATTTTAAGCAGTAGTAGTAGTAGTTGTGTTTTCATACAGAACAGTTGGATATGGAATTTCTCCACAAAATTTTTGAACATTATGAAACTTTTGATGAATTTTGTGAAGGTAACGCGAATTTATCCAAGACTTATTAAAGATGCCCAGTTTGTCGATTGATGGGTTATATGCGTTGAAATTAGTATCACTAGTAAACCAGGTTTCTGTTAAACAGTAGATTGTATTGCAGCTAAGAGAATCAGTTAGGACAAAGAAATTTTCAAAAGAATTCCTTAGATCGTGTACATTTAAGGAAACAAATTTAACCTTTTTAATAGACATTTTCAAAACATTAAATAGCTGACCTTGCTCATGTATTTTTAGATTAGGGCCCGGGTTTTTCTGCACATCATTACCTATCTCTATTATTCGCTGACTTATATTATATGTAACAATTCTACTACAAATTATTAAATATGTTTGACAAAACTGACAAGAACTTACTGACAGTCTTTAGGAAAAATATTTTCTTTTTCACTTTTAAAGTCTTTATGATCATTAAACGGCGCCTAGATTGCTTTTGAAGGTGATGGGAAGTATTCTTAGTACGTTGTATGTTGAACCCTCTTTTAATTGCAATAGCAATTTGAGCAAGACCAAAATTGGAGAAATGCAGACCAACCTTTTGATAAAGTAAACCCTTTCTGGAAAACTGTTCTGTTGAAAAAATTGTGTGTCCCATGATTCTAATATGTTCATTGATACATTTGACTTTTTGAAATAAGTCCACGTCACAATTTCAGTAAACTTGACTGATTGCGCAATCCCATTACATTCTTCTTGAATTTTTAAAAGGTTAGTTTTAATATTGTCAATATCTACATTATTTTGCACATCATTTATTCCAACACTTACTATTATCTTTTCAAACTTTTCTTTATATTCATTCACTAATTTCAAGACGTCCTTTGTTGAGGCACCAGAGTATGAATGGACATTGGCAATTGTGTTATCTCCCAAAAGGTACCTAGACCGTAGAAAATTCAATCTTGAATCACCAATTACCAAATTATTAGTGCCTTCCGTAAATTTTTTCACAGTGAAATTTTTTTCTTTAACAAAGAAATTACATTTTACAGTCTGAGTCTCTTTATTAATAGTGGTTAGTTGATGCTGTTGATGTAAGTGTTTGAATAAATCAATCATATTGTCTTTAAGTGATAAAAGAGATTTGCTAGCTTCGTCTTGGATAAATTCGTGTTACCTTCACAACATTCATCAAAAGTTTTATAATGTTCAAAAATTTTGTGGAGAAATTCCATATCCGACTGTTCTGTATGAAAACAAAACTACTACTACTACTGCTTAACCCATTATGACCTAGCATTGACTATAGTCTGCAGGGGTATTTACGTGAATTACTAATAGCAATTAATATATCTTGATTGCAAATGTGTATTTTTGAAATTTTGCGGTAAATTTTAACTTAGAATTTTATTGTTTTAGTTTGTAGCTGCTATAAATTTGTAATGACATCTAAATTGAAGAGGCACTATTCAGAAAGAAAAAGGTATGTACTTTTTATTCTAAAATTCTAGTTAACATGTGTTCCTATTTACAAAATATCTTGTTATTGCATTATCTAATAGTGTTTTTTCAATCAAGGTTTTTCAGAAACACTATGTTTAGCACATCAATTACAATTCATGAATATATTAAATGTGGAGTATAGTCACACTAGGCTGTTGACTGAATGATTTTGCTTCAAAAATGTAGTTTGTTGAATCTTGCTTATTGTCCTCAAATAATGCAAAATATCACACAAATTGGTTAAAATACCTTGATGAGACATTCATAAATATTGCCATATAGATGTAATATCATTTATTTTTATACATGTGTTTAGGAAAGATGTATGACTTACAGTTGCAGATATGCTGTCAATGTTGGAAGCTGAATCTGATACAGAATTAGAAATAAGCAGTGATGAAAATGGTGAAGTGGCGTTATATCTTGAGCCCCTAATGTTGATGCAGTTAGTGATGGTGATAGTGCTAATGAAAATGAAAGTGGAACAGTTGAAAACCTAAAAAGAGGATTGCTTCTGGCCCCATCATCTGTAGGAAGCTCATCCAAAGTGAATGACATGAAAGAAATGCCAGATAATATCAAAGCACCAAAACAATGTGAATGGACAAAGGATGACCTGATTAACAGTATGAAAGTAAGCAATGTATTTTCATCAGAAGACTGTGTACAAAACATTGATAAATCTCCAGTTGAGCTTTTTGAATTATTTTGGGATTCTGAAACAATTGAAATGATTTGCAATAATTCAAAACTTTATGCAACAAGTCTGGGGTATAATGATTTCAAGATTACTCCTGCTGAAATCCATGCATTTTTGGCAATTTTGTTAATTTCAGGTTACAATCCTTTGCCCAGTAGAAGACATTATTGGGATACTGGAGATGACCTGTGTAATGCTGCAGTTTATAATGCAATGCGACGTGATAGATTTCTGGAGATTTTACGTTTTTTGCATTTGTCTGATAGTCTTGTGCATGATAAAGATGATAAATACTGCGACGTGATAGATTTCTGTAGATTTTACACTTCATAAGTTTATGATGTATTGCCCACCAGAATGTAATATAAATTTTGATGAGAGCATGATTAGGTACTATGGACGTCATTCTTGTAAACAATTCTTAAGAGGAAAACCCATTAGATTTGGTTTTAAGGTTTGGTGTATTAACACAGCTAATGGATACCTTGTCAGTTTTGAGTTTTACCAAGGAAAGCATCCCAATTCTGATAATTATATGAAAATCTTGTTGGGAAACCGATTGCCTCTCTTACGCCTTTTGGATTTAATAAGCATACCTCATCCCAATCTTCATTATAATATCTATCATGAAAATCTGTTTTCCTCAATGAAGTAATTGATTGAACTCAAGCATCGTGGTTGCTCTTCCACAGGAACAATAAGGGTTGATCGTGTTCCAAAATCTGCCCTGATTGCTCCCAAGGACAAAATGAAGAAAAAACAACGAGGTGCAGTGAGCTATAGCTCTAATCATGATGTTGTAATTGCAAGATGGTTTGACAATACAGTTGTAACAATATTATCAAATTCACACTCAGTCCATCCAATGACTAATACTTAACACTATTCAATATCTCAAAACAAAAAAGTCTGAATTTTACAGCCCAATTGTATCAATCAATATAACAAATGGATGGGAGGAACAGATCAAAATTTAAACACATACTGAGTCAGCATTTGCAACAAAAAATGGTGGTATGGCATTTTCAGTTGGCTGCTAAATGTTTCAGTTTCCAATGCATGGTGTTTATACTGCCATGGTCGAAATGAACATATTCCACAACTGGCTTTCATAAGAGAAATAGCAATGTATTATATCTCAAGGTACTCTGTTTCCCCAAAGACAATTGGCCGTCCTCGTTGCAGAATTTCAGATCTCTTACGATTTGATGGCATTGACATTGGTTTTAATACATCTGACACTTTTCCTTTGTTATGGTGTCACTAGTATGTTTTAACACAATTGACAAATATTCGTTTTGCATAACATTTTGATTTTTCATACACCTCCACTTACATTTCTAAATGCATAGATCTCGAAATTATATTCCAAATAAAGCGCTAATAACCAAAATATGTGAAAGAAAAATTTGTCATGTTTAAGGTTTTGTTTTTTGAATTTATTTTCTCTATGATGCTTTCAGAATGGTGTGGGATTAGACCCAATTTCCATTTTAAAAATTGATTTTTAATGAGTCTAATACAAATTGTCCTGGCAAAGATATTAAAAGTGTACAAACATTATGAAATTTTATATTAATTCGTAATCACATGAAACAAAATTTGTAATATTAACTTATTAAAATGCAAAAATTACTTACATTGTTGAATAAAGTCAACAGTCACCACTTGAATCGTTGAAAAACTGAATAATCTGTCAAAATGACATCTTTTCGTCATAGGCAATGAACAAAATGCTAATTTTATGACAATATTAGTATAAACATTGAAAAATGAGAAAGAAAAACGAACGTACCCTTAAATTTGACTATTCTTTGTTGTATATTCAGATTTTGTTTCTGTATTTGGAAACTTTAATGGTTTGTTTATATGTATTTTATATAATATCGCGAATAATACCCATTTTAAGGCATTCTACACATTACATTATGTAGTTGAAAAATGAACTTTACTATTTATTTTAAAGATTACACAATACATATAGAATAAACTTCAATAAACACATTAAATACTTTAACAAAAAAGCTTATAAATGAAAGTTATGTATGAATGTAGTGACAAACGTTGAAGAGAAACATTTTATATTAATAAAAATGAATAAACGTGATAAATAATTTAACTCAAAATTTTATAAAGGAAATTTATATACAATTACAAATTCCATCATCAATACAAAATGATGATGAAAAGTTACTTTTTATTCTCTCAAGCTAGTACATCAATTTTAAAAAGGTTTATTTCATTCAAGTGAAGTCATTTATTTTTAAAAATAAATGGCAAAATTTGTAAAGACATTCATTTTTATTTTTAAAAATAAATGGCAAAATTTGTAAAGACATTCATGTTAAGACTTTTCTTAGATGTTTAAGAAAGCAATGTGTATATATATGGACAAAAAATACATTTTGTATATATACATACAATATAAGTTTGGTTAAATATAAAACCATTTCTGGGTAATAACAAGAATGTATTAAATTTAATACTACTGCTATTATTAGTGTACATAACAAGTTCATTAACAAAAAATATATGATTATTTCAATATACTAGTCCTATCAATGGTCTGAAACTACAAACGTACACTTTAAAATTATTTATAGTTTGGGCAGATTTATATGTTTATTGTTACCATTTATAAACAAGGCATTCTTACAATTATCTGTTAGAAGGTTGTATTAAAAATACTTGAGAGGATAACGAACTCATTCTTCAACTATTTGTTGGGCTTGTGCATGTATAAACAGCAATGTTTGAACTTCTTAGATATATATAGTTTTTGTTTTGTGCATAATAATAATAATGCTTTGCTATCAAAACCTACTATTTGCCAACAATGGGCCATTATTGGCTCACCAATGTCCCATGAATGGACCATTATTGACCCATTAATGGTTTATTGTCGGGAATACATCACTGGCCAATTAATTCCACAGCGGTCATTTGCCAATAATGGCCATCAATGGCCCATTGTAGGTTCATTAATTGCTTACTATTTGGGTTCTAAAATGGGCTTTGAATTGGCCAATCATAATCTAATGCGTCTATTTACTGTAACACGGAATCATT
>CABFPE010000250.1:927263-939343 GCA_900660155.1 Hofstenia miamia
TATATATATATACTACATCTAGCCCTTGTATAATTATAAATTATTTCATCTCAACTATGTTTCTGTGCTGACATATTAGGAGTCAGGGTCTACCATAAATTGTATGGTTTTTCGGAGTATACATGCAAAAGTGCACTCGCGTTATTAAAGCACATCTTCTAACGCTATGTAATTTATCGCTGAGTATTCTTTCAATTTCCAGATGCTTTGTCGGCTTACTATGTTTTATTGTGTCAGTTTTTTACTGTATCAACATTTTCTCTGGAAATTATGTCAAATTTGGCGGAAATTAATATTTCTTATAAAATATATCAGCAGTAGAATTGTAATTTGGTGGTAAATGTAGGTCTTTTACGCAAGCATTACAATTGGAATTGCGGGGAGTTAACAGCATTTAAATCATCCAACATATTTCTCCCGCGCATAGCATTTTGTATCTACTTATTAATAACCGTGTTCCTACGGATTTCACATGCGTTTGGACTTTGCACTCGTTCAATGTCTAATTGAATTTATTTGATGTAGTACTTTTTTATGATGACAATATTAATGCTTTATGCTGTTTCTCGAAATTTATTCTTTTGTTTCAGTCTCAATTCGTCAATTTAATATGAAACAAAGCACAAATGGAAAATACGTCATGTTTCGGCTTTTACGTAATGGTGTATCGATTGATAATTTGATTTTTTATTTTACGATGTTTGCGAAATTCATTTAAATATTTGATGCGGTTTTTCATGCATGCCTCACAAATTTGCTAATATTTTGCTTAAAACCGTTGATTATTATGGCTTTATCCGTTGTCGATTCGTAGCGTCGGTTTAAAATCCGCGTTTTAAACAGTTTTTTAATTTTTTTCCGGTATTTTTGTTATATTCTTTCGACTGATTTTCCATTTAATAAAAAATTAATATTGAATCTTTCCTAGACGGAACTTCGTAGTTAAATTAGTATGTTTTCTTTTTAGTGTTTATTAACGTTTTCCCAACCCGAATTTTAATTATTTTTTAATTATTAAATAATACATATGCGCCGGTTTGGCATGTTTAAAACAGTTATTTTAACATAGGTTTTTGCAATGTTTTTTAGATATTAGTTTTCCAATCTGTACTGAATTTTATTTAATGTATGTAGAAATTTTTGTGGGATTTGTTGGCTAGTGTCTCATAATTCAATGTTTGCTATTATGTGTTTTCGACCAGATTTTAGTTCCTTGAAATGGTTTTGTCTAAGAGCAGAAAACATTTGTTTTTAAACGTTTTTTTAAACTAACTTTTTGCCAATCTTAAATGGATTTAATATACCTATGAATTAATTATACTAAAACTTATCACAATAATTTTGTATAATGCGTCCAACTACGCGGGTTATAGCGTTGACTTATTTGTTAAGCGTTTGGTAATTAATTTCGTGGGGTTTTAAAATAGCGATGAAAATGTTTTAAATGAATATTATTTTAAAACTGTCACAACAAGCGTAATTAATTACAAATCAATAAATCTATAACAAGAAGCAATTAAACAAAAAGCGTTGCCTATTTTGGGTATGAGAAAATGGATTGACAATATTTGTATTTCTTCTAAAATGTGATCTACTCAAATTACGTGCCTATACTTTGACTAAAATTGGCATAAAAAATATGTAGCATTCCGAAATTCGTGGTGTCATAGGCCCAGTGGAATGCTTGTCCTAGATCCTATATTGTACAATTAATGAGTTTAGCAATGGGAACTGTAAATTATTTGTTGGTTTGGTTTTATATTTGCGTATTGGTTGCTCAAATACCTCTACGCACACCAGACTTGTCAACGAGCCGAAATTTCTAAGCTTGGCTCTGATCGCCACATAGAATCTTTCAATGAGGTTGATATTTTTTAAAAATATTGGGCTCTCCGAATTTTTTACATAGCTCTTCCATTATTTCATAAACATTTCTAAAATGAGATTTTAAGAAAAGCATATTGAATAAAAAAATAAAGCTCGGCTAAGCTCGTTGACAAGACTGACGCACACACATAAGTTTGTAGGTTACTTCATTCAGAAATTTATAAGTTGATGCTGTTTTCAATGGCTATATCTGATGTCAGGATCATTACATTATTGCTAAAACTCATTTCCCTGATGTTGCATTGACTATGGAATAGCCATTCATTTTGAAAATGGCGCTATTCCCGCTTCCTCATATCGCTTGAATTAAAATATGAGATTGATGTTTTATGACAGTGCATTAGTGATTGAGCTAATAATTTAAGACATCGTTGCCAATTTTGTTTAATAAATCGTTCAAAATTTATTTTCTCATTATTATTTTTAAAAATTCTTCAATAAATTGTGCTAATGTAGTGTATAAATCCATCCTCTAGTTGAATTCTAAAATATTTTCGACTATTTCGTATCAATGAATTCATGCATTGTGTACTTTTTGACATGATATGAAGCAATTTTTAGAACAAAAATAACCCTGCATTTGAAAATGCAGTATGATTAAATTGGAGTAATTATTATAATTTATGGGTTCTTTGGATGGGAGATAGCTGTCCACTGTGCTTATATGCAAAAGGATATTTAAACCCTTAGGACGGGGTTGGCAAAACAGTGTATTTTTTATAAAAAGTTTTAAACATTTAAAACAATGTTTTTTGCTTTTAGATATACCCATTTCAAGGTACGAAAATTTTGCTAAAAACACATATAGTAGCAAACATTAAATTATGATAAACATAGCAACATTAATTTTCGTTGCTTACACGTAAACAAACGCTAGCTTAGCTATGTTTACGGTAGAAAATCTGTTATGAAAGTAAGAATGGACGAAACCCAAAAATTACTTCCCAATTTTCCTATATGAAATTTGAAAAAACATTAAAAAAAAAACACTGCAAAAATCTTTTTTAAACAGATCTTGTTGTAAACATGTCCACTCTGCTTTAGGATGCCATTAATGAACTAGCAAATATGGTTTATTAAAAGCAAATCGATATTTAAGCTTATTAAAATGATTTTTTACTTTTTGACAGCCGTGGGTTTTAACCCAAGAGTTGGTAATAATTGAAGACGATGGTTATAGTGTTCAAGTAATGCAGTGATTAAATTGATTGCTATGCATTGCTATTTTAGCAACTGTTTACGAATGTTGCCAGATAGCCAATGAGAGTTTAGTCAGTGTTCTCTATTGAAATTTCTTCGCCTTACAATTTTAATGAATAGCGTATAATCTTCATTTTGCTTTATATGCTACTATGCACTAGCAAGGGAATGAATTATTAATTTTCAGGCAACTGTCAAAATGACTTACTTTCAATCTCTACACGAAACTTCTCATTTAATATATTTTCGCATCTGCGGGAGATTAATATTTGTAGTTAATTATTAAATTAGCAAAGGTAGTCATTTACGTACATTTTTACACATGCACATACATATAATACATATATTTACATTTGCAGCGGTTTAAATTTTTTTGTTTTAGCTACGTAGCAAATTTATGCAAATTTGTTAGTCTAAACCATGATCACAATTCTATCGCTTGTATACGATACGATATATTGTCAACGTCATGTGTCAGGCGCGGCTTTAGGGTTGCAGCCACCCGAGGTCAGCCCCCTCCCAGCTAAGGAATTTCCCATTTTTGCCAAAACATCAATTCTTGCATTTCAACTATTTTTCATGTTGATGTTTGCAAGAGCGTCATCCCCCAAAATTTAAAGTTAGCAATGCCTACATACAATCTTCTAATTAGAATGTAGCGGTTTAAGTTACTTATTTATCAATTTTCTCAAAAAAAAAACAGGTATGTGTTTTAAAAATCCTAAAGCCGCGCGTAACATGTTTCATGTATAACCCACAGCATTCTATAATCAATTCGAAATAATTTTTTTAACATAAATGATAGTAAACAAGATTACTTATAGTGTTTGTTGATGTCAAATACTTTTGCATTAACTGTTTCTTTCGTTATCAGTTTCCTCGTTTTGTTAAAGGATTTTGCTTGTTTTCCAATTGCTTTTATGATGAGGATAATTTTATTTATAATGGCCGTAGGCGCCGCAAGGTCACTATTGTACTGGTCGTGTGTGTTAATTATAGTATAAATAAAGCGATGGTGAATTACATAATTTGGGTTTTTCAACTTTGATGTGCAACTTTTAAACTAATTGCATCCATTTCAGTCTCATTCCAGTTTCCATCGCATTTGTTTCAACACAAAAATGTGAGGTTATATGAAATGTGTTTTGTGGGTTGCGGGTTCCTATTACGGGTGCGCTGTAGAAATCGCGCTTCTGTGGTCTGAGCGGGCATCAGATATCAAATTCATCAGGCATGTATTGTACCCTTCTCAACATTATCCGGCATTCTCAACCAATTTTTCAATTTAAGCCATAACAATTTACTATTATATTCGAACTCTTATATTTGCTCAACCCAATATTTAATGTATCCATTCATTTCTTAAATTGATTAATTTATGCATGTTAGCTGAATGTAGACACTTTGGTGAAACTTTTTAAAAGTACCAGAAATAGGCTCAGCGCGGTTTTATGGAATGCCCACATTTTATGTGTATATTGCGATTAAAAGCAATTTTTTAGTGTTTTTCGTGCCATAGAAACCCCATTATTTTCAAAATTTTTCTTCTCTTCCATCAATACAGACATTCTTAAAAAGACTAGCTTTCATGTGTATAACTATAAACCTTAAAGTTTTTGTGAAGAACTTCATAAATCATTGAATTTTTTTGCAACGTTGCATAACTTGTAAATACATAATCGTTTTATAATATTTTTTGGAAAAAAATCGCACTATTCCTCCTTTAAAAATGTTCTTGGATCGCGGACTGGTTCGGCCCTCACAATTAAATTATAAATATATAAATTTCTTTAGTAGAATATATAAAAAATATAAAAATTTATAAATTTGTTGAGAGAATTTCATTGTTAATTTTATATATTATAAATTTTTAAATTCTGTTCCACTGTGCAAACGAAAAACACTAGCGACACAAATGTTCATAAAAATATATTTGCACCAATATAGTTTGTTCGAAAACTATTTTCAATTGAATTTTCCAGATGGACTGGAATGGAATCGTCAGCTACCACTTCCAAACGCTCATAGGCTGATAGGTTTTTGTTTGCTACGACGCTGGTAATCTTTCAGATATCTGAAATTTAAAATATTAGACTAACTTAATCGCTTGACGCTTACTTTGTTTAAATATAGCTTTTGCTTCCTACAAAGACCTATACAAAGGGGATTTTTCAAGATGGTTTAGGATTCGGGCATGTGATTATAAAGGAAACATTTATCTTGGGAAACGAAATGTTTACATATCTCAATTGGTTTACAATGTGCATGGTTAGCCATGAACTGCAGAGGTATTACTTCTGCTGTGTAAATGTTGCTGTCAATCACTGGAATAGCGTTGTAATCATTGTAGCGTAAATGGAATCGCGTGTAACCCATACACAGACGTCATCGGGAATTCACGGATACGAAAGGAAAGCCTTACAAGCAGATTGCTTGTTTGTCTGCTGATAAGAGGTGCTAATGTCGGATCTATTTATATGAATATTATAAACTTACTTTTAATTTCAATGGGCGTCTTGCCTCTAATTTTCTGCTTAACCGTTATTTTTCATTCCCAACAATCTTCGATGTTTTTTTTTTTTAAAATAATGATTTTAATTCACACTTCTGTTTGTAGATTTTTTAATGCGAAGGCATATTTTCTAATTATCTCATCTGTGTATAAGCACAGATTTAGTAACGTTCGATTTTTTTGAGTTGACTAAAATTTTTCTAAACATAGAACATATTTTTTCAAACTTTTTTTTGCTTTTAGCCATTTTCACAACATTGGAAAAATAATTAATTTTGTGATGTGCATAATCAAGTGCGGTTTTAGGGGAGACAGCTGCTCTCTTTCAAAAACTGTCTCTATGAAATTGCAAACTTTTTATGTGATTATTTCGTTAAAAAAAATTTCCATTTCTCGCATCAATAAAGATCGTCTGAAAAAGACTAGCTTTTTTCATGCGTATAAATATAAATCTAGATTGTCAATTTTTAATTTGTGATATTAGGTAATCGGAGTTTATAAACTACTTTTTAAAATATGTACACTGTGAGAAAGTAGATTCTGGTTAATTTTTCTTTGATTATTGGTGCATGAAGTATTGTTTATGAACATTACCAAACACATTTTGATATTTTCAAGGCTACTTTCGGTATGCTAAAATTTATTAAAATTTTTAATGGTGATGCAAATGACGTGTGTTTTATTATTTTCGAAATTAATTAGAAGTTAGTTTTTTACAGGTGCACTTCCACTCAATTATTTACATATATTCAACAATTGAAAATAGATAGAATTAAGCTATGTTTCTCTGTCTCCCTCCCCGCTTACCAAAGCAATCCACTCTAAATTATATTTCACTCATTGTTTTGTAATTGATGAGCTATTTTGCGCTCTGAATTACTTCGCTCAAATCCACAAGTCAATGATAAAGTTTCATTTGCAATTTCTCTAAATTATTTTCTTAATGGAAGAATGCATTGATTGTAGGATAATTAATTGGAGAATTGCATCAATTCCTAAAAGTTGAAGGTAATAGTGAACAATTATTATTAGTGTTCTGTTCTGCTATAATGGAAATATGTAAAATTTCTAAAAAAAAATTCGTCATCCTTCTAACTCACTTTATTTACAATGCCCAGGCCAGCCCAGCCCAGTTTTCAAACCCAGGACCATTTCACCAAGAACACCAAATGTTACGGCCCGTGTGTGGCCCATCTAAGGTCACTACAAAAAATACAAGAACCTAAGAAAATTGCGGCAACTTTGTGACAATTTTAAATATTGTTTTATTTGTTTAATGTAAAATTTTTTATTTTTCACTCGTGTAACTATTCCTATTTTTTTTAAATACCAGATCTTAAATTTTCACTGCATCTAGCTAAGATTTGGCCCAGCTCATTTTCATCTCTGGTTGGAAATAGCGGATGTCGATCATCTAAATTTTGAGTTGTTGGTTGACGGTTGGTCAATTTTTTTCTTCCACATGAGCCACCGTTTAGTGTTTAGCATATGTATTGGAAAAATGTTTAGTGAAAAGATACCATATAAACAAAAATCACATAGATCAGGATGTTATTTATCAGAAGAGACACTCTTTTTGGCAGCATACACTCAAAATTGAATGGCAATTAACAAATATCGCGCCACCTAGAGATAGATTAAGGTGGTATAGCTTTAATTTTTTTGAATGTTTGCATTTATTTGTAATTTGCTTATTACCATAGGTTTTTTTGCGATTTACAATGAAAATCCAAATATCATGTATAAACAAAGATATAATTTGGTTTTACTTCCTGCCTTTCTAAACACGTTTTTTTACTATTGATATAAACGCTTGGCTTATCGTCATTATTTAATATTCTCGAAACACTTTGACTAATTAACGCGTTAATAAGCACGTATATGCGTTGCATCCATTACATATGAAAGTGGTGTTCATTATTTCATTACTTAATACTTTTACAACTCTTGATTCGTTTATAATTCGCCGCTTTCAGCTTGGCTTAATTACCAATATTAATACACGCCGCTGATTGGCTCGTCCTTTCCAATGACGTCATAGCTACTTATGTTATGATTATAACTTACTACTTTGCGCAAATGGGTTTTTTATTAAATTGAATTTTCAATGCCATGTAAATAAAGTATTTAGAGAAATTATTCCAATAATTCTCCCCATAGATTTAGACAATGATTAGTTGTTTAAATATGTCAAATTTGACAGTACGGTATAAATTCGCTTGCATTATGCATTGTTTAAACCAACTTTTTGTTTCGTTGATTGAATTCTGCATCGGCATTGTTGTCTTACTTCATCAAATCGCCTAACCAATGTAATATTTATGCATTGAGCATTGAATTGCAATTTAGGTTTTTTAGCAGAAATTATTTCGACATTGTACTCGCACTTTTTATTTCGCCTCGTTATTTCATACTCATGTTAGCTCGAATTCTTTTTTCAATTTCTATGCCTAGAGAAAACCATTGAGCTCTCCATTTTGTGAACGGCTTTTCCTCAAAAATTGACTGGTCTTTATTAATGTTGGAATGTTACTCGAACAATCAACATTTGCTTTCTCGATACTGAACTAAAATCTAGGCCTTTCACATAGATCTTGATTTGTTAATTTTACATATATCGGTGTTTATAAAATTGGCCAAAGAGGTTTGTGTTTTTAATTGCAAATCCTGTACAAAAAGTTTCCTACCTTTGAAAAAGTTTTAATATGATTTTGCACCCTTTGACAGTTACTTTTCTAAATTACTCATTTGTACTCACTTTTATTTGAAACCGTGCTTATTACCTAATGATTTACATGTATAATACTGCAATTGTTCAATTGGCTTATTTCCAAAAAATTATTATTTTAAAGTAGTTTGACCTCTGAACGATTGATTGGATCAAAAACTAAAATGTATTTCATATCGCAATGATAAAAGTTCGCAAAATGTACATTTCAGGTAAACATCGTTTAAAGATATGTTATCATTTTTCTAAGAGATTTCCCATACAAAATATAACTACTCTTTACATATTTCATGGAAAATTTGATACTACCATAATAAGGTTGAATTAAATGACAAAATACCTAAGAATTTGTCGCTAAGCTTTTCTACGAATGATCCATAACTTTAAAAAATCAGAAATATCTATCTTTTACTACGAAGATAAATATCGCCATTGTTGTAATATACCGCGGTAAAATTTCATTTATTGCGGTGGTATGCGGTAAAAACGGGAATTGCGGTAGTTAGCGGTGAAGTTGTTATTTTCTCCGCGGTGGAAAAATTTTTACAAAAACTGTACCGCGCTCATCTCTAGTGTGAGTAGTTGTAGGATCTGACTGGTGAAAGCCCTGTTTCATATTTTGTAACCTTTCCCATTTGGTTTTGTTTGGTAGCCAAGTTGATATTTCCACTCGATGCTGAGTGCAGATGCAGAGAGCCGCGCTTCTACCTCATTGTGAAATCAGGAAATATGCTAACGATTATAATGATTTCCGTTGTGAAAGAAGCCAAGCATTAAGTTATTGACAAATTTCTATTAATTTCTCTACCATCATTTCCGCACAGTGCTCGGATTTAATTTCATTTAAATATTTCAACACTTACATTAATGTTAAAGCTAATTTTAAAAATCATAGACTCGGTGTTATAGAGGAAGCGAAATGTCTTTTTTATTGGTATTGTACAATTATATTAGATTTTTTATATGGAATCTGCTCACTATTGATATTTCATATAACCTAGCAATAGCCAATAGCGTACGCAAGTTGGGACATGGTGGAACTTTCCCCAGAGTTAGTTTTTCAACATAGATTTTGATTTTATTCAAAGAAATTGATTTTTCATTAGTTTGAAATTTATAACTGTAACCTAGATTGGCTTTTGTGCAGCTTGATGAGGCTTTTAAACAAATTAACTGTCATTGCATGTAGAGCATAATGAAACTATCTAAAATGACCCCCTGATAATGATAAGTAATCATTTGGATCTCTTCATGAGTTTTTTTTCAAGCAAGATATATACGTATTAAGTTTTTGTGACGTTAACTTCTTACACGTGGATGTGATTTTATGTTCCTTCTTGAAAACTCAAAAAACATTAAATTCTTTATTTTAAAGTGTTTTTCTTAAACGACCAGAGAAAAATAGCTTTAAGACAAATATTAAAGACTAATTTAAAATGGAATT
Source organism: Hofstenia miamia (assembly GCA_900660155.1). Taxonomy (NCBI): domain Eukaryota; kingdom Metazoa; phylum Xenacoelomorpha; order Acoela; family Hofsteniidae; genus Hofstenia; species Hofstenia miamia. The sequence goes on from CABFPE010000250.1 coordinate 937,035, forward strand.
TTAGTGAAATTGCATTTCTTTAATGGATAGAGTGCATATAACAAACTCTAAAATCTGTGTATGACTTTCACATCCCCTTCAGTCCATTCTTGCAGCAATTGTGTTATGTAAATATTAGAATTATGAATTTTGTAAAATGAATTTGTGTCAATCAAACGTTATGTACATTCAATTTTTAAATTCCCTCTATTCATTTATTCTTAATGCTTTTATTTTATTTACGTTAGATTCATTCAAGACAACTTGTGCACTTCATTCGTCCTCTCAGTGTACTGTTTCGCTTTTTTTCTGTAGATTAATTGGGATGTGAGTATAGTGTTGATATTTTAGTACGTCTTTTGATATTAAGAGCTCTGACGATCAACGGTCTGTGAATTCTCGAAATTCGTATAACAATATCTTTTTACTTAAATGCATGGGAATGAAAGTGTATATACAAAGAGGACTATCGTTTAACATGTGAACTTTCCTTTTGTTGGTGCGGCCTAAGCACTTGAGTACGCAAGGGGCATGCTTAAATCAAAAAATGTTTTTACAAAATTTAAATTATTATTAAAAATTGAGGGTGTATTTTTTCAATATTTTGATCATTATTGAGATTTCCCCTGTCAGGAATTCCTCGGTGCACTCCCACCGTAACCCAAATGTATCCAGTTACTTTATATATATATATATATATATATATACACTAATACGTCCCTCTATGTATTTTTTCCACATAACCAAGCTGATTTTTCCACATACATTCCTGATTTTTTGTAGGACATATTCTTTCANATATATATATACTAATACGTCCCTCTATGTATTTTTTCCACATAACCAAGCTGATTTTTCCACATACATTCCTGATTTTTTGTAGGACATATTCTTTCAGTAGTCCCTACCTTCATGCAAAATATTTTAAAGATCGATGAGTTTTTTTTTTAGCAAGATTATAGATTTAAATTGGCTGTGTAGTATGTTATTTTTAATTTACACAAAGTGTTTACTTTTAAAAATTATAATGTTTTTGATTATCAATTGTTTTTACAATGAGACTTTCACTGCATTGCGAGCTGGTGCTCACCAGTTGTATTTGACCGATAATTTTAAAAGTACGTTTTCTCTTGCTAGCGTTTTCACCTCTATTTGTGCTTAAAGAGCATTATTAGTAAATAGGAAATTTGGAATAACATAGGATGTGTGCAAATATTGCACTACTGTGTACTTTTTTGTTTGTAGAGATAAGAGGCGGAAGTCGAAAGCGGAATTGAATCAAGGTTTCAGCATCATGCAACTTGGTAAGTCTCATCCTAATACGTGTATATTTTGAACTATGAGGAATTGATAGTAGGTTTAATTCAGTTATTATTTTGTATAGTAACTTTTTACACGAACAATTAACTCGTCTCTAAAACTTCTTTTTTCCCGTTTCCGCGCATTTTATTAGTATTTATTAACGCAGTATAGAAATCAACTATATCATTTTTGTAAGGAGCAGGAAATGGTTGGTGAACTCCCTAAGATTAACATTTCACACATTAGTTATTTAGGCAAAAAATTTTGACAGGGTGACCCTTTACTGCAATTACTTTGGCCTTAATAATAACGGCTACAGTTCAGCAATAACGTTAACAGCATTTGGTAAACATGTATTTTTGGTTTGTACTACCAGTGCTCACACATTTATCAGGATTTCGGTTTAGGGATCGCGTTTGTTAATTTTTTTGTTTCGTTTCTTTCAGGTTCAGGTTTTTGTAAGACTACGGGTCTCCGGTCAAAATTCATGCCCATTCAGAACTGAATTGTATCTAGGATCGAAATTCTAGATGCGAAGTATTAATGTTACGCGCGCTGTATGTTGACTTCGTAGGAGAAATTCCAAATGAGATAAAACTTATTGTAATATTTGGCGGACGGCAGTGTTTCGGTAGGCATCATTAGGTGGGACGAGACACAAATTTGGTTTTTTTCTAAATTTATCGCCAATCCTAATTATTGACGCTAATGAGACCTAGAAATGTTGCTAAAATCTGTGTTGAGCACGTGTTTAATAATTCGGTCAATGTATACAAGCGAGCTAATCTTTGTAGAATTGTCCGTTAATTTAACATTTATGTGCCGCTACCAGTCACGCTACTTTGTAAACACAACGGGTGTTGTGAAATTCTAACAAATATTGCGTAACATGGAGGAGCACGCTTGTCAATGTAAGCTATTTGAGGTGTGAAAGTAGACACGCTCTAAGAATGTGTGAACGTACTCTAACCCGCTTTGTTTATATCAATTATCTATGTCAATTCGACTCTCTTATCTCATTTGTGATT
>CABFPE010000250.1:940179-955911 GCA_900660155.1 Hofstenia miamia
TAAACAGGTCCATTCTGACTTATTTTTCCACTCAGCAACGAAATGAAAGGTTTACAGTACTCTCATTGATATGTCTTAAGGTTCGCTCTGTGCAGCTAGCTATCTAGCATTAGTGTTATCACATAATCAGGCCTTTTTCTATTGATTTGATTATTCATACCGAACGGTTCTCCTGAGACTCTTAAGTTTGAGACTGTCCATCAAGGTGTTTTTGTATATTGTGTCCATTGATACACTTAATTTTCCTCAATTAATGGCTTATTTTTAATCTCATTCAAACTAAGTTGCGGATTTTCAGTAGGCCTCCCAAGAAAATCTTTCAACATGTTTTGGATTCACTTTGAAAGTAAAAAGCTGTGGTTACCATGAGCAGTCAATATATTTGAAAAACCCACATTTAGGATTGAGTAATAAAAGATACTTGTCCCATCTAGATATGCATTTTCAAAGCTGGTCAAAGCTTATGAAATAGTCTAGTTATCATAGACATTAATCTTAAGATATATGTGTTCAATTATAAAGTCCAATAATGTGAAAAGTTGCCATGAAGGCTCTGAAATCATTTATCAATTGCGAAATTCTCGATTGATCGAAGTGATGACTGTCAGCAAACGAGATTCGATAACCAAATAAAAATCTACTTATATCGACTTCAATAGTTTGCAAAATGATTTCTATGTATGTTTTCCTGGATGAATATGTATTTAGAATCTCTGAAATTTTTATATATATTTGTATAAAGAATGCTACATTATGTGTAGTTGAAAAAGTGAACTTGAACTCTATCAATGACATTCCAGATCCGCCTCTTAGTAAATATGTGCAAAATCGTCACCTCTTTTCGTTTTCTTTACTTTGTCTGTGCGCACTAGTGTAACTAAGATACAAGTATTTGATATCACTGTAAGCAGACGTTTGACTAACTCGCTTTATTTGACGATCACATACACCGCGTTTGCAGAGCAAATTATCCGAATGTAATCCGAGAAGCAGAATGAAAGTAAACATCTTTTGGATGTTTTATTACAGCATAATCCTGGAAAACAAGGATTTTGAGTGTATTAAATTGAACGTCGCAAAATTCCAACGAAATACTTAAATGTGCTATGGAGATATGCACATCTTGGAAGAGTCAAGGGCTAATCAAGAATTTTATTAGGTGAGGTCCATGTCCCTTTTGTAAAGTATGACTAATGCTCCTGTTGTTGTAATAAGCTGAAACTGGTGAAATATACAAGAAATATATAAAATTTGCTTACTACAAGGGGAGACAGTAGAATTTTTCCCTTTATTTCATTCAATGTGACAATGTGAATAACGTTGTGGTGTATTAGCAATTAATTTAATTTTTTTTTTATTTCATTTTTCTCAATCTATTACTTATTAGAATGATGTCTTTTTTCCAGAAGCGGAGGTCTGCACCTGGGAGTTAGATTGTCTACCCGATTAAACCCTACCCGAAACCGGGTTTCGAGTTTAGTCGAATTCGGGTAGTTGACAAAGATTATATTGATTGATGAAAAAGCTACTGATTTTCATTACCACTGGATTTGAGATATATCTAAGGATATGTTTAGCTTTTCAGAAAATGACTGATGTTTATCATCATTTGATTTGAGCGTTCCAAGATGGTAAATAATCAATAAATGAATGTCGATGTTTCGGATCGGTTTCGCGTAGTGAATATTCTGATAGGGTGATGTTTGGGTCTATGCTGAAGTTATGTCACTTTCTAGTCTTTACACACCCAACCTCTCACTAAGTTGTTAATAATTACTTGTTTTGTTCATATTTCATTTAGGCTCTAATCTATTGCATTGCAAAATATTTGTTATGCATGGTAACTTCTTGTCCAAAACTATGACTGCTTCGTTATTCTAGTTGATTTTATGGCAATTTCTGAGGTTTTAAATAAAGTTAAATAATAAATGCATACATACCTAAGAGCTTTTCACATAAAAGATTCTTTATTGACTAAAACTAAATCACTATTTATCTGCCTCTTTCATCTTTATTAATTGTTAGAAACAGATGTAATACAGCAACAAAATAATCTTCAGTTCCACTTTGGATTATTTGGCTGTCGAAGCTCATTTATGTTGCCATTGCCTTCAAATTAGTTTTTGAATCATGTCGTATGGACTTCTGGGCAGAGGTATTTTTTGTCATAAACAATGATATTTTTAGTTTAGTTTACGCTTTATGCTGAAGCAAATTGATAATTTTTCGGAAATTAGTGTTTGAAATATAAAATTCAACCCATTAACCCATAGAGACAAACCATAATGCATTAAAAAATAGCCTGGACAGAGGTATTTTTTGTCATAAACAATGATATTTTTAGTTTAGTTTACGCTTTATGCTGAAGCAAATTGATAATTTTTCGGAAATTAGTGTTTGAAATATAAAATTCAACCCATTAACNATAATGCATTAAAAAATAGCCTGGACAGAGGTATTTTTTGTCATAAACAATGATATTTTTAGTTTAGTTTACGCTTTATGCTGAAGCAAATTGATAATTTTTCGGAAATTATTGTTTGAAATATAAAATTCAACCCATTAACCCATAGAGACAAACCATAATGCATTAAAAAATAGCCTGGATAGAATTATTAAAATTTTGGCCTCATATATTAATTTTTCATTGAGAAAATATACGAATACCAGTTAATTTTGTGACAAGTTTAAATGAGAAGATTTTTTTTCGAATATTAACATTCTTCTTGCTTTGATATTATCCTATAGTATACAGTCTTTCACCAAATATCTTTCATCTCATTTGTTTATAGGATTTATAAGATGTGTTTACAATTTTTCATTTTTATTTTTATGTTTAACAATTAACTTAAAATATATTACGCTATTTGCAAATCCATTAATTTATTTGAAGTATCATAATAGTAATGGCTGTAAAGCCAAAAAATATTTGTTCATTTAGGAATGTATTCTTTTAGGTTACACTATATCTAACCTTTAAAACCAAAATTTAACTGATTCATAAAATCTGCGTTTGATGTCGGCAAAATAATATGACTTTATCAAATTTCTGAATATTCTAAATTAGGCAAATAAAGGCCTGCGAAGCTCAAAAAGCCGAAGCAGAGTAGGATTAAGATATTATCAAGTATATGTAAGATTAATTTACTGTTATAATACAAATGTGCATTGAATTGCAATTAGTTGAGTTTTGTAAGACTGCAAAAAATTTAATAAAATTATCAGCATGGTTTAATTTTTTCATATCAAAAATTTTCGGTTGCACTAGGGTTGACCTCTGAGATAGCACATGATCACCTCCTACAATTTGCTTGCTTCATTAGTTTTACAACCTTAAGTTATGTTAATTTAAGACAATCTTTTATGCAAAGAAAAGAACTATTTTTAGTTCCTATTTGAAACAATGTTGTTAAAACTAAATCTGTGTTGGTGTATGAATGAAATATTTGTTAAATTGAAAGGTTGTATAAGAATTTCAAAATCGAGATTTATGCAAACAAACTTGTTATCATTCGGCGTAGGATTGCTTTAGTTTAAATCAATACATTCTTCTCACCTGTTTGCTTTTCCCACACAATTTTACCATTGCGAAATTGAAATGTTTTAATTATTCAATATTTTTTAATCTTCCCGCAACTTTTTCCAATGGATATAATTTTTTACATCGTCTACAACTCTTTGTTATATACTATATAATTAATTCATGTATAATCTACTGTACCCCATTATAAACAAGACGTTGTTTCTTATTCGAAATTTCCACAGAAATGTACCGTGTTATATATCAGATTTGAAAACGGGTCACAAATTTTTGACCCATATCTCGCCTTTCTGCAAAACTTCACCCACAACCGCCCATTTGCATATCCACGACCTATTACCAAATCCATGATTAATTCAACCATAATTAATATGAATAAAAATTAAACAAAAAAGCTGATAATATTCTGATGTTATTTCAGAGCGCAAGACCTCCAAGGGAAAAATGACCTTTACATCTAAAATTTTTCTCAAGCTATCGAAGCCATTAGCCCATTATCCAACGGATAAGTTATGGCTGGTCACCTGACCCGTTCCCCACTTTTATCATTATTTTAATAGTTCTATATTAATGTTTAATCATAAAATTTTTCAAAAAAAATTCTGTATCCATAGTTATGTTTGAAAAAACACATTTATATTAATTAATGCAAATATCATTTCGCTTAATATACTCCTTTCGTTTATTTATTTGATGTTTATATTCTGTGCAATGTACAAGGAAATCTAAAAATTTTGTTGTTCAATCAAAACAATCAAAAATATTTTGTAAACTGCAAATCCATGTGGGTGCATCCAATCCTTTATCATTTCAGCGTTTTGTATTGTTAAGAAGATGCTTGTGTGTTTTTACAGTTGAACCTTAGTAAGTAAAATCTTTTTTTACATAGAAAAGATACTTCGACTGAAAAAAAATTTGCAGCTTGCTGCATGATGATTAAATTCAGTTGAAATAGTATTTTCATAAGCAGAAAATTTCTTAGATTGTTGAAAGTTTGTGGGATATTTTCGATGATGGCAATGTTTTGAAGAATGGCTAGTCTGTTTGAATACGTTGCCAATGAAAGTCTAAGTGGTTTAGTAATAATAATTTTGCAAGGAATGCGCTCGTATTTGAATATTGTTGATAAAAAGAAGGTGAGAGTAATATCTTCCATTTCCAGTGCTGCCACAAATGGCTTTTGTAATCAATAACTGAAATCCAATTCCCATAATGTGATTGTTTAATTCACTTAACTTCAACACCTGTAATATATTTCTAGTGACAAAGAAACATGCTGCTTTTCAACTGCCATCATATCAATTGAGAAATGTACTTTTCCAAACTTCCAACAATATTCCTTTGTTTAATTTCCGCTAGTTTTTAATTAGTGTTATTGCATTTTCTAACCGCGCTTCCAAAAACTGCATTGTTCCCTCATTTTTTTACTCCATTCTTCATTTCCCACAAAAATCTTTGCGCACAAATTGTCTGGATGCTTTCTATTTTTTCTGCGAAATCTGATTAATTTTTCATCGAATGTATTCCGTTATTTTCGGTTGTTGATCGCTTCAGCAAGTTGAATTTTTATATGTCAACTGAAAGAGGTGTTGACACTTGATTTAGTACAAAGCAATTACTAATAACTAATACTTGGGTTGTTGTTTTCTAGATGCTTCATTATTTTACAATTAATGGAATTCAAACTAATGAAAGAGCTAGACCCAGCAGGGTGGGACTGGTGTTTAACACTGTTAATTAACACCTGATTTTAAAAGTGCTTTTTAAGAGGAGTTTTTTAAATTTTAGTTTTTAACAAAACAGGGACGTGGAGTGAGGACCTGGATTAGTAAGCCGTTTTGTATCAAGCATTAGCAAATAAACTCGTCATATTTTTTATGTTGCTCACTAACAATGCAATCTATTACTCCTAGCATTTAGCTCTAATTGCACGCATGTACATTCAAATGATATTCTGTAAATTGCAGTGTATATATATATATATAAATTACAAATCAAGCTATTTCCATTCATTTTTATTGTTATATGATTATTTTGATTAATATCAAGCATCCCTAATGTCAATGTAGTGTTAAAAACCATTGGCCGAAACCCAGGGTTCTAACTTTCATATTTGCTGCACAACTAAAATGTTAATATCTTATCTTATGAGAATTTTAAAATTCGGTCTTGTTCTGTTCATATTATCATGCCGGGTTGTAGGGTAGTATTGATGCTATCTCCTATGCATAATTGTATCCAGTTCGGCTGTTGAAATGTTATCGTTAACTATTTGTTGTTTCATTTTTTCAAATCATGTTTATAATTTGTGTTCTCAGGTCCCTAAATCATAATAAAAGGAGTTGACTTAATTGAATCCTTTATATTTACCAATCAATTCATTCAGTATTAAGCAAATCATTATCACTTTACATTCTGTATGATAAGTTTATAAAACATCTATTTTTTATTCAAAGTATCTTTGTAATTTATGTCTGATCTGAATCAGCCTTTAAATACGCACCTGAATACCTTCACCAGGCTTTAATAGTTTTGGTGCTATTTCTAATTACTCATGGATGTCCTCACTTATTTGAAAAGAATTAGGTACATGTATTGCTTTGTACGACAGCTTCCTGTTCTCTTCAATCATGTGATAAAACTGCAATGAATTGCAAATCCGTTATTTTTATAACTTATTTCATGTTATATTATATCTTTAAATATACATGCATATATATTTAAACTTTGGTGTAATATCGTATTTATGAAAGTGTATTCTGAAAAAAAACCGCTGCGATTACAATTAGAGGCCAACTTTCGAAAAAGCCATTAAGAGACGATTAATTGCAAAAATAATAGGTTAAAAGTTTTTTTAAAAAATTCTGGTAATTTTTTTTGCATTTTCTGCTGCGCTTTTTCATCCTCAGCGCTATACAAGTAATCAAGTTTAAGATTTTGGCGGAGTTTTTACGCCACTTCTTTTTTTGTATTTGAATTCATGATCGTATGTGATTGCATTGCGTATAATTTTTGGATGTTAATGGAATGGTTTGTAACGGTTTCGAGAGAAAAATTGAATGGAATTGTATCGCAATATAGTGGATGAATATTTTCCTACGTTTTAATCAGTCCGCTACAGTATATGTGCGTATTAGCATCATCGAGAACGAAATAAATGGAGTTTTTATGTAATAAAAGCAATTTTATTAACCTACGTCCATCCCCGTATTCTAATTCTTTTGGCGATTTAAGCAGCGGCCGTTCCTATTCTCCCCGCGACCATTGGCGGTAATGAGTGGGATCGAACGTGATTTTGTCTTATTTCTCCCTCCCTTCATTCTCCAACGCTATCCAATTACTAATCTCTCGCTCTCTCTTAATGGCACGTTGTCGCGAGATCTATTCGACCACACAGGTTGTGGGACGCTTTTAACCGATATCACTCCCGCCTAATTCTTTGTGCACTCTACCATGTGGATAGTTTTTAAATGATTAAACAGGAGAAGCCATCTAGTCCCGATGGTTAGACACGACTAACTCCATATAGTATTCTCATTTTTTCTATTTAGAAGTCGGCAACTTTGCGGGTGATTCGAAGCGAGGTATTAAACGCAAAAACACTGACTTCTTGGAAAATGTCTCCATGAAGAGTCCCTCCACATCATCATGTGGTAATTTTTTTACTTTTATATGTTTTATAACCTTTGTCTCGGATTACAATGATGCCTTCACTTTTATTATGTTTTTGGTATAAAGTGAATTCTTCATGATCCATTTCTTTGTTGTGTGAAAATCTTTTTTGAATGCCAATGTGTATTTGAAAAAATATTAAATGTACTTGCCTCTAACATTAAATAATTTAGGTTATTTTATCTCATTCAAACGGCGGAGTAAGACTTTAATGCACACTTAATAGTTCTACACATATGTTGGTTTAAAACAATAAAACATTTTAAATATCCGCGAGAATATCTTGGGAATTTTCGCTCTTCTAGTGGGGATTGTTAGACACAGCGTGATATTTTGTTAAGGCTTGTTTAGCTTTATCATCCTGAACCATCCTGATTTTGTCTGTGCACCGGTGAATTTATCCTGTTTTGCAAAATAAGCGGAAAAGAGTTTGTATTGTATGAAATTGTTTCATTTTAGCTACCGTTTCTAAAACATTTGCAACTAAGCAAGGATTGTTGTTTGCATTACAAGATATGTTAAATGCAAATTTGAGTTGTTCAAAAGGTAGTCATTACAAAACGTTTAGTTCTACTGGCGCGTTTAGGGAGGAGGCATCTGCGAACACTTAATTGAAATGTTCCCTTTTCCTCAAAATTGAAAATAGTTCACTTAAATTCAAGATGTCATAAATCGATTTACTTCGAAAAACAGACGATTGCATTTGTGTAATTTAGTGTTGTTCAAAAAAATTTTTGTTTACATTTTTTTTCAGTTAAAATGGGAGTCAACCCTCCTCCCCGGTTTAAAAATCCTAAACGCGCCTGTTTAGTTCCGAGACACAACTGTCGTTTGCTTATTAAAATGATTTTTCCGTGTACGATATCAACATTCAACACGTACGATACTTCTAAGCTCAACTAATTAACCGCTTTTTGTTTTCGATTAAATAATTTACACAAAATCTGAGAGTTTGTGAGGCAGCGGCTTAGTAGTTGCATTGTGTTCGAATGCCCCTTTCGGGCATTGATTGTTTTTGATAGTCAATGAAAAAGTTTTTAAAATTATATGATAATGCGCTGTAGATGTTTCAATTAAGTAACTTAGACAAATAGACACATTAAATGCATTAAATATTTGAAATATTAAAAAAGTCATTCTTTGAAAATAAAACATGAAATTTTTGACAATAACAATGGGAAAATTGTCATCAAAGTTTGTATACGAATTAAATAATTATTTTTTAAATACATAACAGGCCTTCCCTCAAATATCACCCAAAACTGTCAGAAATGTTAAATATGACATCTCCCCGTTTAACCCAAAGGCAATTAGTTGTTTTCAATTATTTTTTCGGCCCTTTATGCATAACGCCGTGTTCTTTCTTGAATGAGATTTGCTATTTTGCTAAGAAAACCATAAAGTTTTCATATGGACTCTTCTCTTGAGCGCCTGTCAAACAGCTTCCTCATATTCACTTACAGAAACTAATTCTCACTTTTTTTCACTTTGGAAAATATCCTTGTTGACGCTAATTTTCTTAATTTAACCAATACAAAGTCATTTCATGTATTTGAAGTTCGAAGTGAATTTCATTTTCTGATGTCAAGACAAATATTATTGAGACCGTCTTATTATGGGACCCCTCTTAAGGTTTGAAAAAAAAAGTCTTATAGCAGTGATGTCCCTTTAAATATTTTTACCAAAAAATTATATTTAAAGGAAAATATACAAATTTAAGGGATCATTTTAAAGGATTACACCATTTAAGAAGGATTAAAATTTATATATTACAATTCATGCGAATTAAATTTAAAATCTAACAGCTCAAATTTCAATCAAAACTTAAGGTTTTTTAATAATCTATTACGCTCGATTTTGTGCAAAAATTTTGCCCTAAATTACCTTAAATTTATGGAATGCATAAAAGTGATCAATATGATGTAAGATGTTATCAAATGTGCCAGTTCAAAAAATATCTAAGAAACACTGATAATGAGGACGATCGTTCGGTTGTAAAAATGATCGAAAAAGTGTAAACATAAAAAGACCATTTTTATGACTTGACATTCTGTGTGTGTGAAATTGCACTTAGTAGTGAAGCGAATTAATTTCTCCTAAATCTGTACGCAAAATCATCAAATGCAAACGGATTGGTCAAGATAGGTGTTTGGATGGCTGAAAGCTAAATTAAATTTAGACTGACTAAGACTTGTATGAGTCAACTATTTCCTGTAAAAAATTACACATTTTTTGCAGGATACTTTAAAGGATTTCCTTTAAAAGGATTGACATTAAAAACAAGGAAAATTTATATGATCCTTGAAATATTCCTTTAAAGTAAAATAGAAATAGACATCAATGTCTGATAGTTTACGTGCAACACATCTGTCATGTTCATAATCTCGGACTAAATTTTCAATTCTGGAATTGGAACCCCAAAAATTTTCAGTCCCTGGATCCCGAGATATTGGGGTTTGCATATTCATTACTATCCATGAGCGTCCAGCAATATTAATATGCATTGAAGGCCCATATTCTTCTAAATCTACATTCAAATAAGCTTTATCCTTTCTTAAAAGTGGCTAACAATAGGGATATTGTAATCCAATTTAACACGCTAAGTAGGGAATTACCAAAACTGCGAAAATGCGTTTGATTGAGCTGTGACATATGTGATATATTTTACTTGTTAGCTCATGAGATGGATCTCTAAGCACTAATCATTTTTTCCTTGGGGTGTATGTAGTCATGGGTCCTTTATTTTTGCTACATTTTTGCATTACTATAAATCTCTTTGTTTATTTTGTTACAGGAAGCCGAATGGGAATAATGAATTAGTCTGCGTATGTTATGTTGACCTACTTACTTGTCCAACCTATTGTGGGAACAGACAAATTGACTTTCAGAATAAAGTCAAATACTAAATCTATTTAATATTTACCGCAACGCAACCAACCATTTGCAGCTTGAATTTTAAAAATGAAAGTGCCTGTCCTGCAAATTTGGAGGTTGCCTGAAAGTACTTTTAGGTTTTTTTTATAAACAACTGTAGGGTGACGGTGATTGACATCAACGACTGTAAGAAGTGTATTTTGAAATGTTTTTTTTTCAAAGCTGTGCCTAGGTTTAAATATAGGAAAGAGGAAGCAGTGGCTAAAACATGCTACTGCAAAGAAATTTTTTCTTTAGAGCATTTAACTAACTTTTTAGTTTTACATATTAAAGTCCTGTTTAGGCCCATATTCTATTGTTGACAAGTTTTTTAGAAAAATCTTTTATAGCTCGGTGCATTATCTAGCTGACCGGCTTTTGCTGTGCAGATATGAATTTTGGAAACGTTGTCTTTTTCTTGATTAACTCCTGTAGTTTTTTTGTCTGAAAATGCTTGGATTCTTCAGATCGATCGTCTTCAACACCGAATAATAAACGCATTTTCGCTATTTTTTAATCTTTTAAATCCCAACATTTTCAACAAAGAATTGCAGGATTGATTTTCGAATGAGTTTTGAATATCCAGCATTGCTTTTGCAGATAGAGATGCTTTGAAGCAAGAACCGACTTTATTTGGAATTTTTTGGAAGATAAGTTCCTAAAAGAGATTCTGGAAGGATTCTACATTCAATGTAAAACTAAGTGTTATAGTGACCACATGACCTTATGAGAAAGAATCGGTCATATAGGTACGATTGAATGAGCGAATGAATTGTGGGGAAGCACTATCGAAATCTTTTGTGAATTCACAGATTGTCGTGAGATTCAAGTAGCTCTGTTATTTGTCGAGTTGTTACGTCAAACATGGGAATCATTGCTACCTCAGTAGATGTTTGGGTACAAAAATCAAATTGAAATGTATCCAACCGGTTTAAGAGTGATGATTGCATAAACTTCAAAATAACACTTTCCAAGAATTTCAAAAGGAACTGATATCATGATTTAGAAGGCAAACCACAATTTGATGGCCTCATGAATTATGGTGTATGAAGTAAAGCATTGTTGGAACCGAGCCCATCATAGCCAGATCTAGAATTATAATAATTGCTTAAAATAATTAAAAACAAAATATTTTGTGAGTCGTTTGAATTCTAATAGGTAAAATGAGTTGTATTTGCTTATCGTGTGCAAGATTGATCGTGTATTGTAGTGTAAATCCACATTTTTCAGGGTGTCCAGTATTCAAGATGTTTAAAACAATGCGTTTTAAATAATGCGTATAAAAACGTTTAAAACAGGTTTAAACAAGAAAAATAATCGTGTACCACAGTAATTGTAAATCTTACAGCACATGCTATATGTGTTTCTTGTCCATTTCTTGTGGATATGGTCGTAGAGGGTTCACGTCTTGCACAGTGCCGACAATTACCTACTTCTTGTTGTGTGCATTTGTTAAAGTCAAGTCACATCTTTACACAAACCCTCTTGTTTTGTGTTTGCAGATTAAATCTAGGGATCAATAAAAATGAAAAAATTCATGTTTTTTCTCATAAAATCCCATTTTCATCACAATAATGTACACATTGCTAGAGAATTTTAGATTTTTTCAAACTTTTAAATCTTACCATTTTCAAAAATGATTTCCTGGTTGGATTCCGAATGAATTTTGAATATCGTACCCTAGTTATTTCTTTTCCCGGTAAAGATGCTTAGAAGCAAGGACCGGACCTACCTCATTTGGAATTTTTAGACATTGTCGTAGATAGTTCGCGTCGTGCAAAGTCCAGGTGTTTTTGGCTCAGGTTCCTGTATTTCAACATAGAACATTAATTTGGTGCAGGAGCGATTTTATATAGGCATCTCTAGTTTAAAGACAATGCGAATTATTTTCGAAAATAATGAATGTTGTGTTTTAAGTGAAGTCGGCAGATAATGCCCAAACTGCTGCATTCGTAGTGAAATATCCATTTATTTATTAAAAAAATAATGCATTCTTTCGCGGTCAGAGAATATAATTAAAATTTCCTCTTTGCGACAAATGCAACGTCGTGTATGGAACGACGCATTCTAATTGTTGCGTAATTATAATGGAGAGTAGTTTTTTAAATTGATGTCTAATAATCGAATTCTCGCATTCTTCAAAATTCGCTATATTTCGCACGGCAGCATTTATTTTCTTTTTTAATTTTATTGAAATTGAATTCCGAGTGTAGTTAACCTAGTGCGGAATATTTTACCACATCATATATTTTTCTTACGTTGTCAATCAGTTTCAAACAGTTGGCACTTGTACTGCGCTGTCATAAATCCAGTGTTCTAACCCCTAAACCAAACCCTAAATTTTGAATATTTGCTCAACACCTGTGCATGTTGAGGAATTTATTAAATTTTTAGTGGTTTTTTGCAAATCATTTTTGCCACTTATTATCACGAACTAATGGGAGATTCTCTTTTTTTTATTTTCGTTCTAATACCGCGCCCGGCTCAGCGACCTCTGACTTTGCGGACGCCTCAAGGGATTTGGTTGGTTCATTTGCATAAAAAGAAACAGTGAAGTTTAATTGTTACTTCCACAGGCTTTAGCTCTCCCGGTTACCTGAACGCTAGGTGTTGAGGGAATTAAATTTTTAAAAAAAATCGAAATTTTCAGCCTTTTATAAGGACATAAGAAGTTCATAGTTAAAGTTGATGTGTTTAAGTTTCCTTAGTGCTAATAATGTAGCTTAAATCGTTAAGTTACTACCGACGTTTATAGTTTAGTCAACTAATTACAATTCCGGTTTTTTTACAGTCCGTTATTTTACCTAAGGCAGTGAGGAAAATGTGTTAATATTTAAGTGAAACTTTTTTCATTTGTTGATATTGGGTGTCATTTTTCGTTCCGGCACTCAGTGAGAAAATTCTTGAATTACATTTAAGTGGTTTACATTTTCCAAGAAGCATTCCTTTGTGTTGCAAGCATTCTGAACGCAAAGACATGTCGTATTTGAATCATTGAGTTGCATTCACTATTTCTGAATTCTCTTCCCACTTCCTTTCCTCCATCAAAAGCCATTAAAATATTTCTGACTTTCTAAAGAATTTTAATTTACTGGCTTTTAGTTTTTAACAATCACTTTAAATTAGCTTTCATGTAATATCAGTCATCATTAATTGCGCCTCTGAGAATTACTCATGTTTTAATTGTTAGAATTTCGTTCTATCATTAAGCTCGTTGAACCTGCAACCATGCCGGCTTTTTCAAATTATTTGGCATACCACATTTTAACATGTGGTCGCGGGCAAGGTTTTCATAATTGTTTCATCTTCCAAACAATATAATGATATGAGCAAATATATTGAGTCTGATGAACAACTGGAGGGTTTACAGAGATGTGCAAGCATCACAATCAAGAAGTTTCCGTACTGCTCATGGGCGATTGGTTTATCATTTACCTTTTCTTGGTAATGAGTGATGATGATGACCCATTACCACAGATGAAAAATCGTCCTCGTTTCATATCGAGAATATCTGGGGAGCTACAGCCGCTATCGAATAACTAACACCATGTTTGTGCCAATTGGGAATTAATTTTCAAGCTCATCATTATGTATGGTAGAATCTTCTAATGGCCGGTGTTAGGTTGCACAGTACCTTGCAAAATACAATATATAACCTGGATTGAAACTTTATACTGACAACATTTCTATCGCTAGATTTGTGCGCTTTAAACACTTATTTATTCAATAAATTTTAAACACGCCTCCGCACGGCATGGTTAGACAAAGTAAAATCTTAGTAATTAGTAACGCTAGTATCAATATTTTAAGGTCACGTTAAAATTCTGCAGGTTGCACTTAGAAATATTCATACCAAGGGTTTTAGCACCCATATTTCTTTTTTAGATTATTGGTTGTTTGCAAAACTGCATTTTGTGATACATATATACATACTACAATGAATTGTAAAAAATAAATTTTAATTTGAAGTGACGTATCTTATACTGGAAATTAAAGCGTGAATTGACTTTGTTTTATTCCAAATTCCTTTTTTAAGTATTTTCAAATCCATGCCTTCTGAAGAATATTTCATGCGTTATTTAAAGTCAGTTTACTTTTAAAGAGTGTGAGATGCTGTGTGCCGGCAGATTCAAGTTTACATAACTTTGATGAAATGTATATGTCGTTTAATAACTAAAATTCTTGTTGCCGATTTAATAGAGATTTCCATTTGGAAGTTCTGACGAACATCTTACCTCTCATGTCGTGAGGTTATTAAACTTTAATGCTTAACAATGGTAATGGATTTTTAATTAGCTAACTAATGCATGTTGCCCATTTCAATAATCAATGAGGTTGGCGTAATGAGACTGAAATATAGTCTACGTTTTAACAGACAATAATATCCAAGTGCTTATGTTACAAAATATCAGGCGTTTCAAATGAATGAAGCCACCTTTTTAATAATTTTGATTTTTTGATTGACCTAACCTAATGCTTTTATTAGTCCAAATATATAACCCATAATCCTGTCTATTTTAAAATATTATAATTATTAATCCTGCTAATGTATTTCTTGAGCCAAAGTTGTTTTCTTATTTTCGAGTTTGGAATTTTCAATGTCGACCTTAAACTAATAAGCGTTGAAAGTAACTTATTTGCAAACAATTCCAAGAAAATTACAAAGATAATAATACTCGGTTCGTTCAAAAAGAACTGATCACCACTCGCATTTTAACAAAAACAATAAATAATAAATAACATTTTGTTACAGATAATTTTCACCTTTATTTATAATGTTGTTGAAATTATTTAAAAGTTTGGCCTTCTGGTGATTCCATTGGTATATAGTAACAGAGCGTAGAGTATCTGTCAAAAATAGTTTCAAATCTTCCTCCGTGTCGAACTTTACATTACTGTGCTTTGATTCAAGATAGAAGAGTACATATCGATCTAGTAAGTTGAAGTCCAGTGAGTAGGGAGTTTAGTGGAGAGTAGCCAGCTGCTTTTGTTTGTAAGAAATCAGTAGTACTGCTCGCTGCATGAGGCCACACATTATCTTGAATCAGCATCGATGTTGACTATTTGAGTGGTCGATGTGGTTAGAAAAATTGTGCTAAAGACTCTTCAAAACCTGGATGTAGCGGTCGTTGTTAATCTTTTCCCCCTTCTTCATCAGTTCCACATAAAATTTTCCGGTGAAAGTTACAGCACAGATATACACATCCATTTCTTGCTAAATGTCATCAACTGAAATTTTTGTTCGTTCAATGTTGTCGGAAATCCAGCACCTGTTCTACCGTTTGTTGCCTTCTGTGACAAAATTGAATATTTTCTCATCAACAATAATTTTTCGCCATTGTTTATCTCTAAAGACATCTATCCATATCTTAGCAGCATTGTTTTTGTTGGCTTTTCTGATGGTCATTAAGGACATATGGGATCCACTTAGAGCAGACAGAGTGCATGTGAAGATCATCGTGTATGACTGTGAAGGCACTCCCTACACTAATCTCCAGTTCGTCTGCTAATTCTTCTACTGTAATCCCTTGGTTTTCTGTAGTAATATCTGCTGCTTTTTTTGATATTGCCAATTGTTCATTAAATCGAGATATTTATATATATAT
>CABFPE010000250.1:956107-968330 GCA_900660155.1 Hofstenia miamia
TATATATATATATACAATGTACTGACTATGGGCACCCATAGAACACTGGTCTATTTAGCCATAACCCACAATAATACTATTGTATGCATTTGTTTTGCATGGTTTTGGCATATTCAACCTAGGTAATATAGTAAGCATAAAATCATTTTAAAATCGAATTATAGAATAATGCTAGACGATTAAATTTTATTTAGCCCGGCTTGCAATGCCACCTACCATATGTGAGTGATAATTTAGTTGGCATCATTTAGACATTTAGGATGTATTTTTAATTATAATTCTTGTATTTATTTTGATTTATGAATGTTTTTACAACAAATGTTAAAATGAAATGCACTCATTTCTTTATAAGCGTTGCAAACAGCCACTACTGTTCAAAATTCAAGCGGTCAAGGAATGTTGACGACGTTTGAATGAATCTTGCGTTTTCCTCATGTCTCTTCAAACGCTACTCTTTACAATCGCGAGCGGCATTTCATGTTGACATGCTTCCATTTTGCAAATGAGTTTTGTTGACTTTGATTAATGTAATGTAAATACAATTTTATTTTCTTTTAGGATTCATTAATTCACTCACACTTTTCATTTTTCATAAAACTATTTCAACCAATTCTCAAAGTTTCCAATACTATTTTTTGGGTCGTTTGCAATTATTTATGGTCTCGCTTTGAAATTACAGAGATTTTGCAGAAACTCAAATCCCCATGATTTCAAGTTAATGCAGTTACGTAAATTCCGCAAAATTGAAATATCCGAGGAGAATTATTATTAAATTGAATAGAAATCTTGTATGTGATTACGGATTCTACATTATCGTTATAATAATAATTTTAATTTAAAGATCTGTAAGCATATTAGTGTTGTGGGGATCTACCTTCAAAGACTTATCCGCGAAATATCTAGGGGTAACGTTAATCCCAGAAGTATTAGTTGTGGAAATTTAAGCTTTTGCACTTCCATTTTTTGGAAAAATTTCATTGATGAATTTAGTTAAAATGACTGATGTTAATCATCACTTGATTGGAGAGATATCTAAGCCCTTAAATATTTCGAATCAAATTCTGTGAACATTCTGTTGAGGTCGGTCTCGGGTTTATGAACCACTTGTAAACCATGTGTTTGTTTTTCAATTTAGCAGATAAATAATTGAAGTTTGTGGAAACGTTAGTTCCAAGCTGCTTGTGTATCTAAACATACGAACCGTTTTCTACACAATTTAAAACAATTTTCTTCAAGGCTATTTTTCGAAATTTTTTAATATTACACGGCTTGGGGTGGATGTCATTTGTGCGATTTTTAAAATTTGTGTAATTTTTCCTCAGCTGTTTCAAACAGTATCAAGCCCACGACAGCAGCAATTGACGACAGCAATATTTTTTGTGTAACCAGGTTGCCCGGACCCCATTGTAGTGGCACTTGTGGATTTCATATTTTTTCCAGTTTGTGTATTGAGCGCTTACAATTTTTGTTGAACTTTTATGCGTAGAGCCAGTGGCGCGCTTAGGGAGGGGGCGACCGTCTCCCCCCTTTTGTGGCCAGCTGCGAAAAATGTTTTCTTTTCCTCAAAAATGAAAATTGTTCACTTTAATTTTATATGTTATCAATCGATTTGCTTCTAATAACAGACCATGGCATTTTGTGTAAGCTTGCTTTTGTTCAAAAAGATTTTTTTGCAATTTTTTTTCTGTAAAAATGGGTGCAGCTCCGTCGTTTTAAAAATCCTAAACGCTCCACTGCGTATAGCATAATTATTTCGACAATGCAAACACAATTAGAGAAATTTGGCAACTTGACTCAGCCATTTTTCTTACTGCCAATGCATAATTAATTCGAGCGCTTTTGTATACTTCTTTTAAAATATGAGTAATTTAATCTATTTAAAATCCTTTCAAGGTTAATTTTCTTAGTTTCGGTTGAAATATCACTGTTATCATTTCCTTTATTTAAATAAATATTCTGTTAGTAACGCCATCTTGTGTTGAATAAGTTAGTTGATTTCTAAATTTCACTATAATTTACTCTAACTCTTTCGGATCTCGACAATTAAAACTGAACTAATTTGCAAATTCTAATTAAATTCATGTCATTTCAAAGCCTAAAAGTAATAGATTTTGCATTAGAATATATTGTTTAACAAATTAATAAGTTGATACTTTAAAGACTTGCCACTAATGCTTCCATCTTTATATAGTTTTTATTTAGCTGGTGGCAGCGTGATGATGGACAACGTTCAGTTGAGAGTATTTTCAACAGCTCTCGCAAACAAAGCTGCTCAGGCAGTAGCTACTTCCAAATTTGACTCGATTCTTGCTTATCACACCACTGAAGCTGCATCAAAGACATTCCTCACCAATCACGATGTAGGTTTTTAATGGAGTAAAAATTATTTTAGCCTCTTTTACTATAATTATCGATACTATATTTAATTTTATTACAATCCAACTACTATTTTCTTTTAATCGGTTTGTATTCCAGGAATGACTGTGGTAAGCACACTGTTGTTTTTACGTTCAACCGTTTTTATCTCATTGTTGCAAAAAGTTCAATGTTTTTAATTTGCAATTAAGACACTCTCTGTTAGCTAATTCATCACTCTAGTGGTTATTTTGTATCTGTGCTGTGGTATTCACATAACCTTGTTTTGTCTACCACTTGAAGTGGGTGGGATTTTACAACGTGAATCCGTTCATTGTTTAACTCCATTAATTCTTTTCTAGTAGTCGTGCTGTTGATTCCTTTATTGTCTTCTCATACATAGGAAGTTAAGCTGTATTTATATTTATTTTCTAAACTTACAGTAATAAGTAAATGTATGAAACTTTCTACTTTGTTGGTTCATGCCTGCTTACCCGAACCGCCTTTAAGTGTTAACCATGGTTTGAGTGATGACTGATGAGTCAATGCTTCTGAAACAACTCGCTCCAGTGTTTTCCCTTAAGTTTTAAACGATTAAAGCATTGGGGATTTTTAATTTAGAACCTTGCAAAACTGATCATTTTGTAATACAGTTGTCAGTTTTTGTTTCATAGAGGTTCATATAGACTCTCAATAACATTTTTGTTTTGCGCTTCTACGTCAGTTCTTCTAAATAAATGACTTCAAATAAATGTTAGTGTTGCCTTTACAGCTATTCTGATGTAAATTAATGCATTTATTTTGCAGCACCATAAATAACGCTATATGGTGTCTTTAAACGTACGCACACTGCAATTCTCAATGAAGTCAAGTGTTCTTAGAGCGTAAGTCCTTCCTCTCCTGGCTTATAATATATTTTCTCATGCAATTTGCATTTAAGGGGAGGGTTACCCAAATCATAAAAAACGTTTAATTTTATTTTTCATCTAATAATTAAAGTGAATTTATATTATTTGAAATAGCTACAATTACATAAACACAAAATAATTTTATTTAATTGGAATATTTTGTCTATTGATGGAGTGACAATTATAATTGGCAAGTTTTTAAGAATTCTATCTACGTACTGAATTTTTTTATCTTTGACTTTTTTTTTAAATTCACATGTTCATACTAAGCTTCTGCGCAAATTAATTGAGTATTTTGAAAATTCAGTTATTTTTTCACTTCTTCTTAGGCGGTTGAACTCTTAATAGTCACTATTTTAATTCTTTTCATTTAAAATCTATATTATTTTTTCAATTTGTATTGGAATAACAGGCGTTCTAGGCAACATATCAAAATTTTGCTCAATTGTTTCTTTGAACATGTCATTAACAACATTTTAAAAAAACCTTTAGCTAAATTCGAAAATTTTTTGTGTTGGAGATGCATTTTAAAACTAAAAATATCGCTTTGGAGAAAATGACCATTTTAGATATTCGTATTGATAATAATAGCATAAAGGGAAGTTTTTAATTAATTTTTGTGTTTATTAGTGTTTTATTGAAATAGAAAACTTTCGTAAGTATTAATATTTCTGCAAAAAATTTAATGGAATATTTACTGAACTTTTGCCAATTTTAACTGTCATTTACATAATCACAGCTGTAATTTATAATATAAATTTTCTTTTCTACTTGATTTTAACAATGTACCTGAACGACTTCCTACACGAAAGTGCAAATTAAATAGGAGATGAAAGATGCTAATTCATTGGTATGTTTGCAAAGAAAAATTGGCAAATTGTGTATTTCTTAAATAACTTACAGATATCACTCCACTAATGTCATAAACACTAATTGCGATAATAAATGTAATTCGTTTCAATTTGTAGTTATTAATACAATTTTAGTCAGTTAAAAGCCCTTTTTTATTGGCAAGTCAAAACAAAATTTAGAAACATTAGCATTGTGATTCCTAGTAATCTGTTAAAAAGCTCCACTTGAATAATTAGTAGTATCTGTTGTGCTTCCAGTGATAATTCTCCTTTTTGATTTTCTAATACTTCGTTTTTTTCTTTCAGAATTGCGTTGGGTTCCTTTTCTCACTAATTCTTCTGGTTCATTAAGTCCTATTTCTTGCAAAAGCAATTGTTCACCATATGCACCAACATTGTGTGTAATTACTGTTCTAGCTACATGGAATTTGAGGGTCGATAAACCATTAAATTTGTCTTTTGAACATTTAGACCATAGCTTAGAATGAACGGACTCATTCCTATTTTGAGTTAATCCAGGAATGCAACGCTCAAGCATTTCATCGGTTGTTAATCTGTTGTAAATTGCAAGGATAATGTTGTGATTCACTTCACGTATAAACGGATAGCCCTGATATGTTTTATCACCATTTTTATATTTGCACCATTTTTGTTCCGGGCAGTACACGTGAGAATTCTTTTTATCATCATATGCAGTGTGATGATACACAGCAGCCAAAATTTCTTGTCTAATGTTTTTTAACATTATATCCTTATCAAGAACACTCATTTTTTGTAGATTTTTGCCCTTAATATAGTTTACAATTGTGTTTCTATAATACGAAGAAAGTTGAGAGCATCTACTATTAGTCAACCCTCCAATACCTCCAATGTGATGTTGTTTACGAGCCTTCTCTAATCCGTGAAAAAATCTCTTAGCAACGTGATTTAAACATTCCCATTTGAATATTTTAATGCCATCTGCTGCATAAGGATCTGCTTCTAGTAAGGCAGGAAACACCGAACTATCTCCATCAGATATTATTTCTTTGTAAATAAGTTGTTAAGAGATTTAGAACGTTCAAACATTGTCAAAGCAATGCTTTTTTCCATTGATGCACTGCTTCCACTAAAATTATTTTTACATTCATGGTTTGGTACACTTTCAGTGTTTTTTCCAAACTTTGAGCAAACATTGCAATATTTAGAACAAATGTGATAGTCCAAAATATGTCCGGTAAGTGAGGATATGACAAAGCCAACACCATAAAGAGACTGGTGACCTCTTCGCATCCACGTCCCATCAAATGAAACAGCTATTTCTGTGACTTCTTCCAATTTACTGCTATCAAGCATTACTTTCCTGGCAACATTTTCAGCACAATCAGCAAGTTTGATAATATGATTATTCCAGGACTTTTTCGTAACTGGATCCAATAAACCAAAGTGTCGTGAGAAGTTTTCAGCATCACCATGTGTGCAACCTATTGAAATCCAGGAATAAACAGATCTAACATTTATATCCAAAACACGATTTCCTCTAAAGCATGAATTAGGGTTGCTTAAAACTGAGGAACATTTGAAATGCTCAACATTATTGCATGTTTTGCAAAGAAATTTAAAGGTATAATTATACCCTTCCTGTGACGTAATGATTTCTTTACATTCAATTTTACAGCAATTTAACTTTCGGTTTTCCATCAATCCATACAAGTGGTCTTTTGAAATAATAACATATCCACTTGATTTGGGATTCATATTTTCACGCATGGGAGGTAAGGATTCCACAACTGCTGAACTTGATGTAGTCATATCCACATTTTGGCGCTGGATCCCTCGAAACTTATTTGATTTGGCTCGTTTCGGCATCTTAAAAATAGTTACAAATTATATATTTAGTAATTTATTAAATTTAGTTTAAAAAAGAAATTTTACCAAAGTATATATTTTGAATACAGAGCAATCAATATACTGCAACAACAATTTTTTAAAAAACTAAACCACAAAACAACTCAGTGCATCTTACTTTGGCTTTTTTTGACAGGACAGAAAAAATTAACTTTAGTATGATATTTTCGAAAGCAATCGACTGGATGTAATGAAGGATGTCCAGGACATGTCTCACATATGTACTTAGTTACATTTCTATATTCCTTTCCCAAAGCTCTTGAAGAACAAACCACACATTCCCGTGTTGAATTGCTTGATCCAGGGTAATGACCATTCGCACAATCTAATCTAGAACGTTGAGCTCTAGGTGGAGACCCTTTTGGATGGTTACGTGTTGACATTCTAACTGTTTCGATATTATCATCTAATTTAACTTGGCATGAGACATCTGCATGGGTAATTTGGGGTTCTCCACAATTTCCAATAGCATCAAAATTTGAATTATTGTCTTCATTTTCAGATCCAATTTCATCAAGTAGTTGTTGGGCCTCTGCTCTAAAACTACTTTCGCTGACAACAGTTCCAACCCACTTGTTATTCCAAAGAACTTTTCGCCCTACAAGATCGTTAATATGGAAGCCCAAATCTTTGAACATAACTCTGTTGCAGTTACATTATCCCACTTCACAGTATACTCATGAGTTTTAGATGTCAATTTTTCCTGGATAATTCCATGCCATGAACTCTCATGAATCCAAAAAACATGTATACCAAAGGGGTCCTCAAGATGACAATGACGGAGATCCACAGTTTCTACTTTGTTATTCAAATCCCATTTTACTTTAAGAAGCATTTTAAAAATCGTCTTAAAAATAATGCATATTTAACCGCATAAATTCTAACAAAGTTATTTGCCAATAAAAATTGGCTAATGTTAACATTTTCAAAGAATGTAACACAATTTGTTAAAAATTTAATTATCACAAAATTCAGTTTGTCTTGAAAATTAACTAAAATTTCTTTTAACCAGTGAATTAAATAAAAACCCAAATTAATACACATTTGCCAAAAAAACTTGGCAATATAGGATTAGAGTAGAGTAAAGTAATGTAGTTTCTCAACTTAGGCAATAAAAATAAATATATTAACATAACTGTCAAAATATAAGCTATATCAAATGCTAAAATAACATTTCTTTAGTAATCATGTGTACGCAGCCATTTTTAAATGGCAGAATCAATAAAACAATATAATAATAGCAAAAGTTAATTGCGCATTACACATATTGGAAACATTGAATAGTCATAATACTTTCGAGAAAGTAAACTAGTGTTGAATTGTTCCTCCAATCAAATCCATTTGTCTTTGCCAATTATAAGTGGCATCTGTGCAGGCTTTAGCCGTGTATTATACAAACAATTTAAAAACAAGCAAGCATATTTTAATAAAAAATTCCTCAAAAAATATTTTTTGAAATTTCTTAGTTTTTTGGGTAACCCTCCCCTTAAGCGAAATTGAAAATTAAGTAATTTTAATGTGAAATATAAGTGAACAAAATACCCTAAGATATCGAAAATATCAAATTTAAATAGAAGTACAAACAAATGCGATGTAATTATTACAAAAATAAAAATCTGAAATTTGGGTTAAGCATTTGCAATTTGAATGCACATTATACACCTTAAATATTGGTAGCCTTTGAATTACACATAATAATGATGTTTACATTCCAAAAATAATAAATTAAAATTTTGTAAAGTGTATATTTAAAAAGCTAAAAACTAAAAATCAGTTTGATCTGGAGCGATTCTCCCTCCCATACAGTCTATCTGCTGCATTCTTGAAGAACCTTTGGGATGCATTATCTATTTCAGCAGCATTTGCCATTTTGGTCGCCTTATTGAGTAACAGTGCATCTAAATGTATAAAAAATATAATTGCAGAAAGAAAATTAATACCTTATAATAATGAAAATAAATCAATATAAATTTCAGGTAAATATAACAGCTAATGGCCAAAAATATAACAACGACACCCATTTACTAACAAATGATAAAAATGTATTTATTGCTATTAAGAACTTGAAATAAAACTTTAAAAAATAATATATTTTGAAGAAAGCGTAAACAAACAAAATCATTTAAATTTTTAGGTGTTGAAATTGCATCAAATGATTCGATTTCCTTGACAAAAACGGCCTCAATAGCTAAAGACATTACAAACTTCTGCACAAATCTAACAAAACAACATAATGAATTTAATACATGTACAAACCTTTTAAGATTAAATGGAATTCAGATTGAAGAAATTTGAATTTAGAATTTGCCCCACTGTTGTTAATCTTTATAGCAACTTCTGCAGAAAACATTTCCTTTAATATTCGGCGAACCGAATCTTTTACAGTCGCACCTGCATGAAGAGCCATTTGTTTTATCTAAGGAATGTGATTCAATTTGGTTCATATACATACAACTGTTGATATATATATATATATATATATATATATTTCCCGCTGTTTGCTATGAAAAATGCAAAAACTTTACATTTGGCGGGAAACGGTCCTAAATTCCTAAAGCATTTAGCGGGAATCGCACTTTTTCCCCAAAAAACCTATTTTTGGCCGTTGCTCCCGCAGTATTCACTCAAACTTATATATATTTTATTTTCCGACTACAATTTTCGAACTAAAATATTTACAAAATGGTGGTATTTATACCAAAACAAATTAGAGTATATGTAGGAAAAATTAAAGGAGGCAAGGTATGAGAAAAACATCGGAAAGGCCCATCAGCGAGGCGTCCAGACCTTAGAGCTCGTGCTAGGGGCCACGAGTCCATAAGTATAGTATCACCGGAGGATGCCATGTCTGCTGCTATCAAGAATGCCTGAAGTTCTTTCCTAAAGATGTGTGTGATTGACGTAGAACGAAAAGAGAATTCTGCTTCATCTGGACGAACTATCCCCAAAAAGTATAATGATGCATCCGTGTACCATATGTTACCGGTAGAAGGAAATGTAAAGGGAGCTCATGACGTAATAAAAGTAGCTGCTCTAACCATTGCCGTCATGACTTTATGTGCTATGTTGAAATCCTTGTGATAGATATTGTAAAGAGGAGCCAAGATGTTGTATGGTCCTACTAATGGCCAAGAAAAGGTTAAGTGTCCTAGTGCTGTTTGCCGCTGCTTAAGTGAGAGATTGCGGAACTGGAGCTCCCCTATGAGTTGGACCATCTGTGAACGTTGCGGTGTTGCTGAGATCAATGAACGTTTTACGTCGAAAAGAAAACCCAAATATTGCATGACTTAGACTATATGTACTGCAGAGAAAGGCAAAACTATGAGTAGATTATCGATGTGCGCCCAAGAAATGAGTCCAAGTTGACGAAAGTGATAGAGAATGGCATTAGAGAGTAATAGACACGGCGCCACGCTATACGAGAGTCCCATGGGTGCCTTCTCAAAGATGTATCTTTTGGAATTGTGAGCTATAAAGGTAGTACGATATCGATGTTGCTGTAATACAGGGATGTGATAGAAAGCACTTTTGAGGTCGAACTGCAACAGGATGTAATCACTGGGAGGAGTGTTCTTCTTTAAAGCTTTATTCATTGAGAGAAGATGAAACTTGATGGGATTTGTAAGTGGCGTAAGGAATGAATAGTCTACCACCATGCGAAGTTTTCCGCTTGCTTTCGGGACGAAAAATGCTCTGGCTTGAAATAAAGATCGCCGTGGTGCTTCTCTAATAACTCTAGCTTTCTCCAAGTCAGGAATAATACGATCTGTATGTAACGAATGAAGCTTAGACGGTAGTGAAATGGGACGTTTGAACACCGTAGCCTTCATGCGAGAGAGAGAAATTGAGACAGTTAACAAACGCATAATCCTCTGTGGAACCCGGAACTCTGTTTGAAAAGACGGCCAATCTACTTCTGCTGAGTGGAATACGTATTGGGGATCAGGATCCCAGGGTTCAGCGATAATCGTTCCTTGGGAATCACCCACAAAATCTGGTACTTCTGTAGCTTGTGGAGGCTGCAAGAACTCCGCGAGTTGTTCACTTGTCATAGTAATACCAGATAAAATTGATCCATCTGCTTCCTCCCCGGCTGCTTGTTCCGGAAGTGCTGAACTGGCTGCTTGATCCGGTAGTGCTGCGGCTGCCTGGTCCGCTAGTGCTGCCAACTGAGACGTAGTTAGTGTGACGCCAGAGAGAATGTCTATCCAATTTTGAGGAGGATGCTGAATTCGAGAACGTGAAGTTGCCCGGAGTGCGAATTCCTTGAGCAGCTGGTATATATCAATCATATGCAAATGAGAAATACGAGAAAGAAAAGTCCTAAAACGTGGAACCGCTGAATCAGGAAGTTGGAAGTTGAGGCCCATGACATCTACTTCTTGAAGGCAAAGTGGCTGAAAGAGCTGAGGTTGTATTACCTGCGATACCGCTAAGAGAGACTAGTCATGTGAATAATTGCGTAAAACGGGAGTAGAGGCCTGAACAGGATCCGGAGTGAACTGCGAAGTAGTATCCATTTGAGTACTAGGAAACACGTACTTGTCGCGATTGGGTGTTTTGGTGCTAGTGAGAGCTTTAGCGATTTGATCAATAACCACAGGCATTTGGTGAGAGTCGAATGGTGCGTCTTCCAGAAGCGTTGAAATCGAGACGGGGGGAGTTGCAGAATGAGGCTTAGCGTTCGGATGAGGGCGTTGAGAAGATTGTCCGGATTCGAGAGAGTCGAGGCGTTGCGTGATTATGTCGAGGAGGTGGACCAACTGTTCATCTCGGTTCTGACTTTGTGACCTGGTCTGCGACATTCAATGAGTTATAAAGCAATTTATCTTTTATAAAATTCTCTATTGTTGAAACAGACTAAAATCCAAAGTATACGTCCGTATTTTCCGACTACAATTTTAGAGACACTATCCGGCAAAATTTCAAATATTTATGTTTGGAAACGCGGTCATGATGAAGTTTTTAAAAAAAATTAGCAAAAGATATAAATATATATATATATTTAATGCATAAAAGTAGTAAAACAATAACCTTAGGGTTTTGTATACCATCACAGAATTGATTGTAAGGCTTACGCAATCCAAAATATGAATAAGACCCTCCACTCATTTCGGAAACATTATGGAGTTGTGGTGTCTTTAAAACAGTCCATGCATCCAAAGGTAATTCTTTGTGATACACATGTAGTATTTTGAGTAAAGACGAAAAGGAGTTCAATGATATATTGCACTCGAGTGCCCATTTCTTTAAATTGAGTTCTAGAATTCTATCATTTGATATTCAATCTGCATCTGAATTACTCGAACTTAAATATTCAGGATCAGAATTCAATAGCTCAAAATCATGAAAAGAATTGTCCTGAGTGATGAGGTTATCCGTACTATTCTGAGATGAACTGTTAATGAATTGGGGAAGTATCGATTGTTCACTAGAGCTGATTGCTTCATTTCCAGAATCAGAGGCATTATTTATAATTGCCTTAACAATATTTTCTCGTCTTCGACGCTTTGTACAAGGATGCATTTATTTACAAAATGAAAACATCTCTTAATGTTAAACGCAAGGATTAGCGTAAGAATAAGATAAATACACAAAAAACACATACAAAATTGATCAATAACAAATGCATCCTAATATTTGGGATTGCAGAGCAACCATTTTAAATATGGTAAATTCCAGTTTTAGTTAAACAATGAATATTGAAGAAATACATTGAGACTTCCACAGTGAATAGAGTTATGGTATACAATTTAGTAGCAATATTTTCATCATAGACCAAATAAATATAAAGAAAAACATTCAACAAACAAAATCATTAATCGTACAACACACAGAAATATGGAAACAGGCCAGCTGTATAAAATTACGCCTGTAAAAAACTACACAAAAAATACATAATATGAGTGCAAATCCATAAATACTTAATTCACACCACGATTCAATCTATGAAGGATGAAAAATGAATTTAAATTTAGAACAAATCATAAAATATTTTGTTATTTTGTGTGCTCCACATTCAACTTTAATTATTACTTCCCTCGTACACGATATCTGTATAAAATAATATAAAATATCACATTCTATACATATTATCAACAAAACTAAAAGCTAAACAGAAAAAATCAAACTACGTGTCCTTTTCACAAACTAGAAAAATATTATATATATATATATATATATACAGTATATATATAATTTATATATATGTAATTTATATAT
>CABFPE010000250.1:992354-1011028 GCA_900660155.1 Hofstenia miamia
TAGATTTTTTTTCATTAAAAGATTTTTGTAAAAAAGCTTGTAGATCAAAATTACATTTTGTTGAGGCTTTATTTCTTAATTTTATATAATTATCATAGTTGGCTTTCGATCTGTTTTGACAAAAAATTGCATATGCTTTATGCTTTTTTCTAAATGCATTCTTTCGTTTCTTTAGATAGCCATATCTTCCACGTTTTGTTAGTATTCTTTACTTTGTGTTTTTGAATCTTTATAATAGGACAAAGCTTATGATAAATACTTGTTAAATTTTCAATCATAAATATCATTGTTTGATCCACTGTTGTGCCAAAGTAATAATCATTCCAATTTAAGTTGATCAATTCCTTCAATAAATTTTTGTTGTTAAAGTATTTCTTTGAATAATATATTTTAGTAGAATATATCTGTGAATCTGTTTGAGTCTTTATATTATCCAATATTGCACATGTCAGTAAATTGTCTGATATGAAAAAATCTGTAACAAAAACTTCATATGTCTTAATGCTTGAGATGTCAGTAATGATATAATCAATCAAAGATGACTTAACAAAGTTGATATGCGTTGGTATATATTTATATTCAGAACTTCCATATTAAAGACATTAATTAAATCGTTAATTTTCCTTTTTTAAATTTCACATAAATAATTTTGGTATTAACTAATTTTAATTTATTCTCCTTCGTTACAATTTTTTCATTTACTTTGTTGCAGGGTATGACATTTTCGTATGCAATTTTATTACAATTCATGATTGGTCATCAAAATAGTTAACTGCATTTGATTTTTATATATAGGACAATCTTTGCGTTATGGTTACTATGTGATTTCTTAACTATATTTGATTTTTTGCAGTTTTAACTGGACAATTTTTATAGTTGTGATTATCCATGCAGTACATACAGTTAGATGTTTTCATTGAACATACCTTTGTAGAATGACCAAATTCACCACAGTTACTACATTTTCTTATATAATAATAAACAAAAGTACGAACAATTCCAAAATCAAGCTTTAATTTTTTTCCAATCAATACATGTCTCAATTTTGCTGAAACCTTCATTACTATTTCTTTGCATTTGCTATAATTGTTAACATTACTGTATATTAATTCACATGATTCCATTTCAAAATCCTTGAGAATATTTTCATTATCAGCAAATAGGTTAGACTTAAATTCCTTAAAGTTAGTTACGTCTTCATATAAAGGTATATTAGTAATCTTGATTTTTGGCATAAGTTTGATCAATTTTTTTATGCTTATGTTCCTCAATTTACCAAGAGCTCTTTCTGTAATATTTGCATCTTCATCAGTTTTACAAAGTAAGATAATATCATTTTTGTCATTTAATTTCAATTGTTCTACACTTGGCCCTTTCGTTCCCAAATTTCTAATTGACTTCTCAACATTTTGAACAATTTTTTTTGCATTCTTTTTCGTTTAAAGTACCATCACATCATCATTTTTTAAATTATTACATAAAATGACTAATTTTGGATTAAATATCTTCGAATGTTGAAATTCTTTGATTGTAGAAGTAATAGTATTAATCAATTATACATTTTCATATTGATTTTTCAAGCATTTAAAAAAAAATACTAATAATAATAATGGGCCCTAATGGCCAAGGGGTAAAAGGCTAGACTGAGACCGCGAGGACCCGGGTTCGAGCCCAACCACGACCTTATCTTCAATGAAAGTGCAAAGAAAAGAAAAGGCCCTCAGTCCCCGGCAGGCCTTAAGTAGTCCGAGGGTGCGAAGAATCTCCGGTCAACACGCGGATTCCACAATCGGGAGTGTGGACTCGAGAAGTGGCAGTATAGGATCCACAAAGACCAATGGACAACAGCACAAATTGACAGATGAGCAGGACAGGATAGCATTGGAGTGTTACAGAAGAAGCAGACCAGATGAGAGGGGCTATCGAAAGAGAATATTGGAAGAATGGAAAAAAGAATAAACAGGATTAGAAGTTACAAAGCAGAGGCTTGCAGGTCAGGTCAGAAAGTTGAAGCTGGATGAGATAAGGGAAAAAGAAGAGCTGAACAGACTGAGCAAAAAGAAAATGAAGAGTCAGATGTAGTAGTGGAAGAAATAGCAAAAACCGCGGATGTAGAAAGAGAGACAGCAATCAAGGAAAGGATGAAAAAAGAAATAGAAGACAGAAGTAGGTTGCCAGTACCAAGAGGCATTAAGAGAAGCAAGTTAGAAGTAGAAACAGAAAAGGTTAACAAAGTATTAGGAAGGATAGATGCTAAGAGTGTAACATAGATAAACAGGTTAGTGTATGCAGGCGCATGGGAATTGCTGAAGAATGTAGGCATGGACATGAAGAAGAAAAGACGACAAGAAGATGAGAGAGACAGAAAGCCAGCATGGGAAAGAAGAATTGAGAATAAAGTGGAAAAGATTAGGCAGCAATTAGGGAAGATCAGGACAAGTAAGGCGGTACAGGACAGGTGCAGGGTAGGTAAGCGAAAGACTATAGAAACTGCAAGAGAAGAACTTAAGCAGAGATTAGTTCTAAAAGCTGAGAAACTGAGAAAATATCGGACAAGGGCAAAGCAGGCAAGAGTCAATATGAAGTTTGAGACCCAAGAAGGAAGATTCTACAAAGAACTAGATGCAGGAGAAAAGGCTACAGCTAGGGCAGGCGAGGACGCAGTAAGGTTCTGGGAGAATATATGGGGAAGTCCAGGACCAGAGATAGAGATTGAGCAGATGCAGAAGGAATTCAGGCAAGAAGAAGTGATCACAACTGCAAAGCTGTGGGAGGCTCTAAAGAGATGAAGAACTGGAAGGCGCCAGGCAGATATGAGGTATATGGGCATTGAGGAAGTCAAAGAGGGGTACAAGTACTTAGGTGTGATAGAGAAAGATAGAACAGATCATGAGGTTAAGAAAAGAATACAAGAGGAGAATAAGGAAGGTACTACAGAAATCAGCATTGAATGGGCAGAACAGCATAAAGGCAATTAATACGTGGGCGATTAC
Source organism: Hofstenia miamia (assembly GCA_900660155.1). Lineage (NCBI taxonomy): Eukaryota > Metazoa > Xenacoelomorpha > Acoela > Hofsteniidae > Hofstenia > Hofstenia miamia. Next base: position 995,348 of record CABFPE010000250.1, read on the forward strand.
AGTGTTGAGATATTCGGCAGCATTGGTTAGAAGCAGGAGATAAGTGGTATGAGCACAAGCCGCAGGACGTCATAGAAAATGAGAAGGTTAAGATACTGTGGGACTTCAACATACAGACAAGCAAGGAGATAGAAGCACGGAGACCAGACATAGTAGTATTAGACAAAGAGAAAAGATTGGAAACAGTGATAGACATAGCAGTACCAAAGGACAGGAATGTAGAAAGCAAAGAAAAAGAGAAAATAGACAAGTATAGAGAGTTGGCAGAGGAAATAGAAAGGCTGTGGAAGTTAAAGAAAGTTGAAGTAGTCCTGGTAGGTGTAGGAGTACTAGGAGCAGTGAGCAAGAAGCATAAGAGATACTAGGAGGAGTTGGGAGTACCAAAGTGGGGAGGAGCAGTAGCACATAAGGCAGCATTGTTATGAACAGCTAGAGTCCTGAGGAAAGCTCTCAGACTCCCTGGGAACTGGTGAGTTCTCCGAGCTGAGAGGGATACCAGCATGAATCTGTGAGAAGTAAGAATAATAATAATATATTTTAAACCTTTGTACAGTACAAAAAAGTATACAAATGCTTATTCAGTTTTGAACAAAATTGTTTTCTATAATTCCACTTAGTTGCAAATTGATATTACTTAGTTACATACTTTATTCTTTGAATATCCAAATAAATTCACTTCCTTTGCGATAATTCTAATTTTTTTAAAATTCCGTGAAATTAGATTCTTCTTGAATTGCAGACGATAATTTGTTCAAATTACCGATGCTTTCACCGCTAGCAGTCTGTCCTTGCGAGCGCAACTTCGCTCATTGCGTTACCTGAAAAGGAGTTAAGTAAAACTAAATTATTAGCTCCTCTCCAGAATCTCGGCAGAGATGAACTAATTATCCTGTTCAACATGCTAGCAGCCATCAAAGAAACTCCTTCTGAATCGACCAACAAAACTACTCAAATAACTCCAGAAATTAATCATGCACCGTCTCAAACAGAAAAGAAGATACAACGCTCGAAACACTTGAGAGCAGAAGCTGAATTTCTTGCCATTGGATCATCAATGTACCGTCATCTGAAAGCCCCGGGATTACTAAGAACTTTTACATGTGTTCATTCGTACCAGGGAGCCGCCATTGAAGACATAGCTGATGTAATTCCGCTTTATCTCAAATCGAATTATTTAAAGAGAATTCTCATTACAATAGGAAGAAACGAATTAATGCAAAAGAAAGAAGATTTTACAGATAAGTATAAGAAATTAATTAATGTTATTAAAACTAAACTTAGTTCAGCTGTTTTCTTTGGTGAAGTTGCTCCTTTTTCTTAGCACGAGGTGTTAAACAAGAATTCACTGAACTAAATTTACATATTAAACAAAACGCCAAGCTGTTAAATTATACCGTTTTCGACAACTGTTTTTATTTAGGATCTTCTGTTGATAGAAGTTTATTCACGAAAAATGGAATCCACTACACTAAACAAGGTTATGCAACGTTGCACGGTCCATCAAAATCTTTTTTAACACACCGCCGAACCACGTATTTAATCAGCGATTACGGGATGAAAAGACCTACACCGCTAGCTCGAAATCTTTTATCTTACCGTTTCCGCCTCAACACCGGTTCTCAAACGCCGCCCAACACCTTTGAACAATCCCCACCAAAACATGCCTTACTTTCACCGCCAATAAACATGCGATGAAGTTATGTTGACATTCAACACCACCGCCGAGGTTCAGGATTAGAAACTTTCTTAGACTTTTCTAATGATGGTAAATTTTATCTTTATATTTTTTACTTTCATTGGGTTATGGCGAATTTTTCACTTAATTTATGCAATCGCTAATAACTCACTTTCTTTCATAAATTTAATTCTAATTATTCTTAACTCAAAATTCAATATTACCTGTGTTAGAGAAACATAATTTAAGAAACAGCATGAATACATGCAAGATATTTAAAAAATGGATCTTCATTAAAACAACAAAACATTCTTTATTCTACTTCCTAGTACTAACAATAATGTAATTTATATCCGGCATCGAGATTAATCCCGGGTCTTCCAAAGCTGATGATATTTATGAATACTCAGAATTATCAAACAATGCATTCAACTAATTCTTTTAAATGTATTCACATAAATTTTCAGAATCTCTCGATAAAAAATTCGGAATTTAGACAATTCATTTCTGAACTGGATTCAAACTTTAGTTTGCATGATATTGCGTATTACATTCAGAGTATTATCAGACTTACATCAAAAGCAATTACTTCTTTGAGGAAACTGCAATATAGGCCCAGCTATATTTTGGCAATTTCTGTAAAATGTTTCCAATGAATATCTAATTGAAAGTCAATGAATAGCAAATTTTATTTGTCCAAATAACTCCAATGTACAATTGGAAACCAATTAGATTCCAATTTCAATGAACAACCCTGACTTATGTACCTTGCTCAATATTTGTATTGTGAAATTTTGGGCTAAATATGTTTCTTCTGTCATAAATTCTATTTTTAGTGAAAATGTTTTCAATCTTCTGAAAGCAATATTTTGAAATTTATAGTTAATCTTGATCTTAGATTGCTTCGAATTTGATAAAATGGATTTTTCCAGGCAATAAATTTGCAGTAATAAAAAATTTTATTAACACACCATTTCACTAGATTCCGTTGTGGATGAATATATTGCCAATGTTGATTTGAAAGTGCGTTTTTAACAATGCGTTTGTTTTTACTTTTAAATATATTTAAGCTAAGTTAAAATGTTACAGGAAAAAATTATAAAATTCAGCTATTTGAATAAAATTTTCAATGGAAAAAGTATTGATTATAAAATTTCATTAGTATCGCGAATTGAATTCCATGTCAATATTTTGAAGTTGTGAACTTCTTTAACTAGTAATAGTGTGGCATCTGGGTAGAATTTTGTTATTCGTTTGTAGAATTAAAGTGCTGAGGGAAATTAATTATATTTAGATCAGATTTGGTTTACATTCCAGTTACACATTACTGCGATAACTTTAATTCTGATAATGCAAACAATTTTTCACTTTCCATTTGTTCAAAAAAGTCTATGATATCGTTTACTTGGACAATAAATAATATTAACAAGTACAATAGTTATTTATTTACACCCAAATATTTTCGAATTATTATTAATATCATTAGAAAGTGTTGAATTGATTTTGTAATAAATAATCATTCTATTTTGTTATTTAAATGAGATTATAGATCGCCCTATCACACCTGTTCCAAAACCGCTTGGTCTAAAGAGCATTTTATGTCTAAAAATTAACAATCAAATTAGCAGCAGCAAAATTTTAGAAAATTGAAAATATAATTAGAAATGAATTTTATAGTAGTAAATTAAAAATGCACTAATAAAATGTCACTGTTTAATTGAAAGGATAGAAGGTATTTAAAAGTTTTAATAAAAATGTGATATTGATTGAATGCAAATTATAAAATAACATTTAGACAAACTACTAAATTGATAAAGATGCTAGATATTCAAATAAAACATCTATGCATATTTTGCAAAATTAAAATTATAAAACATTAAAAGATTGAATCCATAAGAAGAAAATCTGAATTACTGCCACTAGTGACTAAATCGGAGTCAGTCGTCGACGAAACTGAAAAATCTGGAATGTCCACAGAAGAAAAAAGTTCTGAATTGCCGGTGGAGAAAGCAATCTTATTGGAATTTGAAGAGTCAAGGGAGTCTTGATATGTAAATTCAGGATTATTTCCAATTGCCTTGGGTGGCTCTGGTGGTGGTGCTAGTGCTGGTGGACTAGGTTGTCTGCGAACAGGAGAATTCGGCACTGGTTCGCACTTAATGTTGTTGAACGATCGACTATTGTAATCGTCAACTTGAATCGCTGAGGAGGAAAGCTTCGTTATAGAACCTGATACTACATGTGAGCTATTGGGAGAATTAAATGCCCGCGCAAAAGGCACCAAAGGCTTAGCAGGGTGATTGGTATTGACTTCTCCAGGAGTAAGATAATTTCCTGGAAGTCTATTATGAGGTAAATTATTAGATGGAAATGCAATTCTAGGAGGTGTACTTCCATCATTAATTTGTACTGGATGTTGACTTTTCAATTTGTTCATGCTTGGTAGTTGCGGTGAAGAAAGACTTGGAAGGACTACATCTCCATCATATGTGACTTTTCCATCTGAGAGAACATCACTAAGCTTCTGAAAAGCAGTATTGGGAATGAGCAAGCCTAAGCAGAGAGTTATGTCACTGTGCTGGGACCAAAAAACGTTTTAAATGAATAGCAAATATATACTTGCGCTAATTACTATGGGTTTCATGCTTAGCACCCGCGATCACTGATTTTCAGCTACTGAGTATATATATGGAGTTTCGTAATTCGTATAACGTACTGATCGCTTTTGCGTATTATCTTTTTTGTTGTAATTCAAAGTAACTTGCGTTTTATTGTTTAAAGTCATAAGGCAAAGTAGCCAGACTTAACCCCCTGAGATAACCTCCGCCGTGGATATTTGAAATTACGTGTTTATCCATCGCCTATCCAACATAAATCATTATTGATGAAGCAAATGATTTACTACAAGAATTGCTACGGAAATAGACCGAGTCAATTTTGGGACTGTTGTATGGAAGGTTTGAGTGTCAACAATGAGAACATTGAAGAATTACATTTCTCATCACACTTCCATTCTTCTTAGTTTCAAGTTTTTTTGTTATTAATGAGTTCTCAAAAAAACGAAAGAATGAGCCCCTATGAACTTAGTAGCACTTGAATTAAATGGTAAGAAAACGTAAACGGTAAATTGAATGCAAATAAAACGCAAGCTTAACGCAATAAAACGAAAATGATTTTCTTCACAAGCATCAGTATACGATATGAATTACAAAACACCATGGTATTCTGCTTTTTGCTGTATTGTATCGTTGAAAACGAAACTTGTACATCGTCATCGTCTAGATAAAAAGTGCTGTGGCATTTTTTTGATTTCTTGAAAATCCATTTTTTGATACACCCATGCTTATGAAAATGGAAGAGGATTTCATATATAAAACAGCTTAATGTTAAAGGATGCTAAATATCACCACTTGCAAAATAAGTATTGTCAAATCTACATTATTCTCAAGCACTTAACTAATTTCCCATTATTTTAACATGTAGCACCTCTTACCTAGACAAAGTCGATAGAACAATTACAAAGGTTAAGCTGATGAGCTTCCGTTAATCAAGCCAGAACAGGATAGGAGAGGACCAGTAACATTGGGAGGAGGACTTTCCCAAGCTCATTAAGAGAAGGTGACTATACGCGCAAGCAACATTATAAAACATAAGTGAAACGTGAAAAATCATTGATCAAGACCATTTCTCAACAACAAAAATATTTTTAAAAGTGCAAATTTACCTTTGAAGAGCATTTACGTTTATTATGTGGTAATGTTTTTAACATTGAATTTACACTATTCCATAATTATGCAGAGCTGTCCTGCCATATCGCACATAATTAATATACATGTATATTACTTTCACAATTGATCTACATGAAAATCAGCTTACCAACTATTTTTTGATTGTCGATGGTCTTCAATCGGATCACTTGCATTTTAGCATTGCTAACTGCACTCAAAACACATTCTACTTTATTCCACACTCCAAGAACACTGCCACTAAGAACGTAGAGCTGTCGCTTTCGTTTGCCAGCATCACATTCCAAGCCCATTGCTATTCTACGACAACTGCCATTGCTAAAATTTAAAATAAAAATTTTATGCCAACTTAAAATAGATATATTTTCTCTGATTATAGATTCCATAGCATCAAAACTACCAAATATATTTCAGAAACAAAAAGTTATTTACGTGAAATCATAACAAAATATCATTAGTAAATTAAAATTATAGCTAAGTTGATTGGAGAAGCGATATATTGTATGAAACAGAAAGAAAACTTACAAGATGACATGTGTACAATTAGTAGCCGATTGAAAATAAATCTCCTCCCAGTCTTTTTTGGCATCTTCGCAAGTTATCTAAAAATGGTTATTAACTCAAACCTAACGTTAGAATAATTATCATGATAACTTAAATATATGAATTGAAATCGTTCAACATTACAAAACGAGATGCAATACCAGGGCCGTGGCTAGCAAAGGATTAGGGGGCCATGGCCATCCCTGTTGGGCCACTGGGCCCCATTCCTCTTGGCATCCAGGATACAAACTCCATAGTATTATTTCTAATATTCTATAANTACTAACGCCATTCTATTTAAGAATTCAATGAAAAAGTGTGAAACTATTTCATTTGAGTAAAACTATGATTAATTTATTAAACTTTGCGGGGCCATTGCCCCCTTAAATTTCAAATGCAACACAACCAGACGTGATGCAAAATAAGCAATTACAATCTCCATTAAATTAAATACAAAAACCTTACAAATAAATGTTTCAACTATTACTTCATGGATAAAATAACACAAAAATCGAGGGAATCTTTATTGAAATATTGATTGTAAAAGTACAAGTGTGGAATTTTCAGTTAAATAGAAATAATCCTACATGAGGTTCACAAAACATGCTAAATATTTACCCGTGTCATCGTTTCTTTGATTGTTTCCAAGGTCTCATACTTTGACAGAGTGCCAATATTTGGTCGAGTTATCGAATACATTTTCTTTTTTCCAATTTTAATGGAGGACAGCAAAATAACCTTCTTGCGCAAACTACTGTGCTAAAGGAAAAATACAATTAAAAAATAAACATCAAATAACAAAGCTGATGAAATTTAAACGAAAGCAATGTATTGAAAATAATTAGCAACTTTACATTTACGTATGACAAGACCTCAAAGTCTGACATTATACAAAGCCGAGTTATAAACGAGTCAGAGATTTGACTCACAGAAATTCGCTCTATTGATTGACTACAGCAAATTTTATTAAAAATTAATGCTAAAAGCGCAAGAAATAAACAACTTTAAATAATTAAACTTTATTAATTTTAAAAAACCTCAGCATACTCTCAGTTTCTTAAATCTGCAATAATGTCTTTAAACCGCGAATTTTTGAATTCCTGAGCCACCATTAACCAGGGATGGTCAGGCGTAATGCATTTGACTAACTCAACTGTGGTCGAGGGAAGTACAAAATAAGGTGTAAAATTTCGAATAACACACAATTTCACGAACTTCTTAATGGGACGTCATCGCTTACGTGCCATGGTGCAAAATAGTAGTCTATTTAAGTGAACATGTGGTACCCACCTAAAACAATTTTCGTATGGATTAAGCTTAGGATTTTAGTGGTGACTCAATAACTCAACTCATTACTAACTTTCGGCCATTTACAGGATGTAATTTTTATAACGTTAAAAATACTGAATCACAGTCAAATTATTAGTGACACGTCTAAATTACTAAATTACTCAATTATTTACCCTCATCTTTATTGTATAAATAACAGCCGTTGCATTAATAAATACCGCACAAAGGCACATGTGTTTATCAACTGGGAATATTATTTATCAACTTTACTAACAAAGTGAAAAAACTGTTCGCCAAAATGTTTACCATGACCACATTTTACTATGGTGATAATTTCGAGAATGTACATGTATGCTCATACATTGATTCTTTGCACAGGTCTGAGTGCAATGCAAGTTCCATTTCTCGTCTTTCGGGATTTTGAGTACAATCTGGACAAGGCTGAAGGAAAGAATTCATTTAACTGAATCTAGTACGTCAGTACAAAATTTTTTAAAGGTTTTAAATTGTTTCGATGAAGAATGACAAAAGCAATCCAAAATATTGAGAGGTGAACTAGTCGAATACTCCGACATCATTCCATCCGCAGCGGTGAACTTCAAACAAGCGGCGGTGGTTTCAGTTGAGGTGCAGCGTGTTTTTCGTTTTCTACTTGTATATAGTGTCCACATGACTTTAATCACAACATGGAATAATGCAGCCAATATATAATGTGTTGGGAGGGAGTACTATATCTGCAGCCAAAACTGAGTAATGCAAAACATAAAATGCACTTCCTTGCGGAGTTTTAAAATATAGTGGAGTGATCCGAATAAATAATCAACTTTGCTATTAATTACAAATTTCTCTTTTGCAAAGTTTCATTTTTAATGAGATTTGTCATTTTATATTACTAATCTAACAACTTCTAAATTATATTTTGGTTTAACAGCAACGATGGCAATCATTGTTGATACGACACACAAAAATATTGATAATTAAATTAAAAAATGTTAAAAAATATCCCTGTTTAGGACAAAAACTTTGTGTTAATAAGCATATTTTAAGCTCTTATTGGTCTATCTAAAAGCGAAAAATACGCGCGTAATATGCTATCGAATAATAAGCGCTTCTAAGACAGATCTTATATTTAAAAAAGGTGAATTCAATTATGGAAAAATAGACTTGGAAAAAATAAATTTCAAATTCCAGAACATGTTACTATGTTTAACTGAACACTGAGTTTGTCAAACAAATAGCGCGCTCGTTAATTATTAACTGTATTGTATGACAATTGAGAATGTATAAATAATGAGTTTGTATACATGATCATTCTTATAATTTTCAATGTACTTCTTTAATAAAATTGGAAATATACTAAATTCAAAACAGAATGTACTCTGCTTTTCCAGTTTTACTGCCGATTTAACTTGCGGGCTTCTTATACATTGAGCCAGCAGATATAAGGTTAAAAGGGAATGCATTAAATCTCAAATCATAAATGCAGTTTGCTAAATGTAAATTGTTCTAATTAGAGATTTGAACGAAGTAATGTGTGATAAGTAGTATAACGTTTATTATCCTGTAATTTATGACTTAAAAGTTAAGTGTAACATGTGTAAATGATGGGACATTAGATAATTTGGGTCTTCAGTTTTGTTTTTGATTTTGAAAAGGTTTTGTGAATTGGCTCAGTTTTAAGACATGTGGTTTATACATAATGTTAATCAAATCGCTAAGTAGCTATATAAGACTTCGATTTTACCATATCTATTTATTTGTTTTTAGCAACAAACATGAAAAATGTAAATGATGGGACACGTTTAAAAATAATTTCTAAAATATAAAAAATTCAGAAAAAATATTTGAGTTTAGGAATTTATTGACAAATTCATTAAAATACAACATATCTTATTGGAACTATGAAACATATCAATACAAGAAAAAGTATCATTCTTTCTAAATGTGTTACATAATGTTATGTCATCGATAGACACATTGTCGTGCATATTATGTCAGAAATATATGTAAGTGTAAGAGCTACTTGTTTTATTTATTGCAATTAGAAAATTGTATTTTTAAATTCATGCCTTTGCCCACTCAACTGTACTCAACTTTAAATGAACCTGCGTGGCTCAGTGGCCGAAATGAAGTTTTGACTTAAAACCAAAAGAAAAAAAATGAAAACCGAGTTTGTGGTTTTTAACAGAAGCAGTCGTCTAGAATGTTATTTCTAAGAAACGATGCAGTATTCTTAGACCAAACGCCAAAATATTTGCAACTTAAATTGAAATTGTGTTTTAATTGATTAACAACTAAATTTAGTGTTATGAAAATATACCTTAGAACAGTATGGTTCTCTTAAATAACAGTTCTAAATACCTGTAGAATTTAGCAAAAAAAACTGAAACCACAGTTTTGGCAGCCAAGGAGCAATACTGTAAACAATATTTTTAAACTGCCACATAGTCCAACTGACCCTAATCATTGGAAGTCACAAAGAAATTCCAACTCAAACCGCTGAAGCTTATAAGCCACTTTAAACCAGTTTAAACTAGAAACAAGAAACAATTCGTAAATTGTGAGCTACCCCACCTGAAAGTATGCCTATGGAAACAATAGTTTTAGTCTCTGGTTTTATAAATTCATCAGCTTTCAATATACAAATGAACAAAGTTTTTCTTTTCCTGACCAAACACTCACGATTCTAAATTAAAATGAATCCCCAGACATCAAAAGTGGATCAAACAATCAATTACAAATAGTATCTAGAGGTGTTCCAAAATTTAATGTGTCCCATCAACTACATAATTGTTCAAATATGAACAACGGTAAAAGCCTGAATTTTATGTTATAAATTTTTGAGCATGCTGAAAGCTTTTAAATTTGACCAAAACTTGAGACTGGTATACAAACTTTTGTAAGTTTTTTGTAAATGACGGGACATTTCAATTAACATAATCACATGCTAAAAATGGAAATTTTTAATAACATTTTTAGAACTATTTACAAAACAAGGATAATTCAAGTTTGCTTTGTTTGTACTAAAACTTACAATCTATGTGGTGTCTACACGCTATCAAACATTTTGAACTTTTTAAACTTGTTGTAGGCTTAATGAAGTGAGAATTTCGCTGATGCCTATTACCCATAAAACTTGCTCTGATGCAAAATATTATCATGCATTCTATATTCAAGGCTTTTTAAAGACAAAAGTCCTAAAGTTTGTTACTAAATATTTTTTTGCTGAAAATCGATTAATTTAAGGATAGGCCCAAATACAGATTCATAAAGACTATTTCAGAATTGCAACTAGGATAAATCGAACATGAAGTGGCTAAAAACACTGTGCAAAATTAGCTATTTTTGCAGTGCATTTGTAAACATTTTTTTACATACATATGCATGATATTATAATCAAGCTACAAGCTAAATAAAAGCCATTGAAGAAAAAAATCAATGCTGTAAAATTTATGAATTTCAACAATTTTACTGTTGATTTATACAAAAATTTTAAAGACATCACATTGAGGCAACTACATCCAATTTTGTTGTGAGGAAATGTTGGAGAGAATGGCTGGTGTTAATTCTTAAAAACGAAATCTTTACTAACCAACATTCGAGTGTATTCAAGTATATTTCAGACTTAATATCTTCAAAGTCTCTTAAAGGTTCTTTTCTTTACATATTAGAAACCACAGGAATTTTGAAACTTTTCGGTATGCTGACATTGTAGAAGTATTTTGATGAAATTAAAATCTTCATTTAACACATCGTGGATAAAACGGTTTTAAATTGACATCTGTTTTGCTATATTAACAATTTCAGGCTATAAATCAACTACACAGCCGTAGACATTACTTGGATCTTGAGAATTATCTTTGCAATTAGGACGTTTACCAAGCAATTTCCAAAGATCTATTTCCAAATTTTGAGATCCCTGTAATTCTCAGATTATTATTCCAAACCTAATTGACAATTTGAGAAAGCGTCCCCTCCAAAAATATTGATTAATTTTGATGAAAACATAATCAGCTATTACACAAGACATTCATGTAAGCAGCTTATCAAAGGGAAACCAATAAGAGGATTCGGCTTCGATGTTAGTTGTGTAAACTACAAGAATTGTTGCCTTCTTGCAATTGAAATCCATTTATATCAGGTAAAACGTAAAAAAACAAACTCAGATAAGGATATTAAACCTTCAAAAACCACGTTTACGAAACAGATTCATGTTTATCCATGCTGACACTTAACACCAATTGTGATCGTCTATCCACATGAATGAGCCGGACGAGAGGGAACCTCCATGCCCCGGAATAATGAGAGTACATCAAAACAAAATAGAGTAAAAACATTTGTCACAGCATCTGAAAAAATAACGAAAAACATGAAGCTTTGCTTCAAAGGGAAATTTAATTATTGCCAGATGGAAGGACTATGCTGTTCGGATTGTTACCTGAAATGCTCAGTTATAAATCCTTTCTAAAGTCAAAACGGTATTCAAGACCTGAAAGGCTGTGGAGATACTTCAACCAGCGGCAATGTATTGCCAGTCATTTGCATAGGTGAAACTGAACAAATATGTAGCAATGTCAATAACTACGTATTAACGCGTTTCAAGAAGAAATAATAAATGCTGGTTTGGAAAGTTGAGATGGTTGTTGAACGCTTCCATCCCCAAATGGAAGAAGAAAATATATCTCCGATTTGCATTTTATGCCATAAATTTCTAGAAGTCCTCAAGGGCAAAAAGTGGAGATCGATCATCGATTTAAGTTATCGTTAAATTGAAACAGAATCTTAAATGAAATTCAGTGAGATGGTTTTAAGCAAAATGAATCCTGACTGCACTGCATCACAAAATAAAGCTTAATATGCGTGATGTTTTTTAGTTCAAAAATTAGCATTCAATTCTAAAAACCGAATGTCTGCTATAGCTTAAATCCAAAATATTTGCAAACAATATTAAATAGGCTTTTCCACAACAAATCATAAATAGACTTAATGAAAACCTAGAACTATTTTTCTAAATTAACGTTGCATTGAAAAACGCAATTGAGTAATGACTTTATCTGGAAATGACTACTATTATAATTTTATATGATTGATCGCACTACGAGGAAAATTGGAATTTCTTTACGCAATGTAATAGAAATGGAATTCTGTATAACATCGGCAGAAATTCGATAAATTGATTATTTATCAGGCACAGCAATTGTAAATATATGGATAAGTGACTAGATACGCGACAAGACTATGCTGCTGCAACATCAAAAACATACTGCAAATTACTTGAATAAATTGCCAAACGGAATTGCACACATATTGGTATATAAAAAACGCAATTTTGTACGTAACAAAATCGTTATCATGAATAACTTTTTTAAAAATATTACTAAAAGAAAATTGTTTTTTCATAATTTTATAAATAAAATTTTGAAAATTAATGTAGGAAATCATTGAATATGGTAATATGCAAAGATAATAACAAATTTAAAAAATTACATTTTTATCCTTATAAAATCCTTCTGTTTCACTATCCAAAAGTTGCCATTGATTTATAGCTTCATCCCATGAGATACCCTTCTCCACCACAATTTCATGCAAAGCACAAGTCCCACTGTTAAACTCATTTGTGAATGTTTTCAACTTGCGTTTGGTTACTGTTTCACCAGATTTTCCCAAATCTAAGAAATAATTTACATGAAACTAATAATGGTTAGCTTACCTAAAATCCCCATATCGAAACGACCATTGCGTTTTTCTTCTTTGATTATCTCGTCCAGTGTCTGAGTGAAATAGTCGAAGAGGGCATTTTGTTGGGCAACACGCATTCCCAAGATACGATTGAGAAACTTAGTGATGGAGTTGGCATCTACAACATGAAGTATTACATTGTTGAATTTACTCTGGTCATCAAAGAATACAACTTCCAATGTCTTAAACTTTTTCAAGAAAATACTTGAAAATATTTTTGTAATAATTTTGTTTATTAAATTAAAATTATTGTCATTTTACCAGATAACACGACATATGAAAAATCGAAAATACAAAAAACGCATTCCAAAACAAAAAAGAGTCAATTTCCCTCTATTTTTAAATAGTCTGGAGAAAAGTTATAAAATCATTTCTCCTGACTAAAATAAAATTTCATAGAAATAAGGTATATATACAGACAAGAACAAAATTGGATGCAATAAAATATATAATTTTCAGGCAATTCCAAACTTCCTGAAATAGCTAAAAAATTGGCATATTAAATATAAGTATTTTAACCCAATTCCATTAAATGAATAAGTGAAATGCCGATTTCAGAGAATGGTAAAAAAACAATTAACTCAAGCATGGAAATGAGCAATTGGTGCATTGTTTTGATACTTATACATCTAGAATTAAATTAGTGCAGAGCAAGAACATTTGCTTTTACAATCAAAAAATGAAAAACAGCATTTTGGACTTCGTTCCACAACAACATGCAACGCTATGGAGCAAATCTATTAAAAAAAATTATAGCATCGAAAAGCCTTAAGCGATAATCTAATTAAATGATTAAAGTTAGTCAAGAAAATACTTACCCTTTTCTAAGTTATAACCACCATGTTCGGAATAATCACAAAGACCAACACTTGTTAGAGCCAACTTTAAATCTAAAAAACATACTTGAAATGACCAAATAGTTCATAACAACTAATGTTTAAAAAATGCATAATTGAACTCACCAATACTATCTTTATAATTTAACTCAGTTACAAATAGATTGTGACTTATTGAAAAGCGGAAACGCATAACGCTAGCACTTGTCCAAGAAACAAACAATCAAACTAACAAATGTTTATTTATTAATCCAAAAAATAAATTTGCTTAATACCACAGAAGCCTTTGCAAAAAATTTTTAAAGATAAATATTATCCATAATTAATCTTGCATGAAGGCTTAACCTCTGTTAGGGTTCTCCGGTCTCCGTCAACAAAGAATTTTTTTGATCCTATAATCCCATTTTTTACCAAAGCAAAACTTCGATTTTTACCAAAATTAGAAAAATTATGGGAAATATTTTGAAATCCATGGTTCCGCAGAACTATAGCATCTATCACTAGATAGTTTTAGAAGAAATTATTAAAGTAATTAATACATTACATTGTTGGAAGTTGGAGTTTTTGTCATGAACAATATTGAATTTATAAATATTTTTTAAATAATGCTCGATTAAATATAAAAAAATAACCTTTAAAAAAACTGCCTTTGTAATAGGACGGAGGTTTCACTTTTCCTGGATCTCCATAAGCGATACTGAACAGCACAGTTTCTAAAGCCAACCGACCATATTTATTGTCAAAATTAAACTCGCTAAGGTTTTGAGTTTCAGTAGCGCGTCGATCACCATGAGTAAGGGCACCCTAAAACCACAATTCATTAGTGTTCTGAGCAAATGTTAGTAATGATTCTTTTTTCAAAAGATAATATAAAAATTTATAGCAAAATCAAATATAATGAATATTAATACTATGAAAACCAACTTAGTTTTACAAAAATTCAAAAAGTTTCTCTACGCATTACTTGCACTGATAAAATTAAGTTTAAAATATTATTCTATTGTTCATATAATCTAGAGGAACGGTTGGAAAAATAGTGTATTTATTTACAAAAAAAAACGTTTTAAACGTTTAAAGCAATATTTTTTTGCTCTTAGACAGGTCAACCTCAAGGTGCTAAAATTTTACTGAAAATGCATATAGTAGCAAACATTGAATTATGATAACCATATCAACATTTATTTTTCAATGCATGCACATAAACGCAGATTTAACGGCTTTTGCGGTATAAAATAGGTTATAAAAGTAAGAATAAACGAAACCCAAAAAATTATTTCCCAATTTTCCATAAAGTACTAAATAAATTTAAAAAAACATTTAAAAAACACATTACAAAAAAATAGTTGTTTAAAACATGCCAACCCTGTCTAGAGGTCGAAGCACATGAGAATAACGAGTAAACTCAATTGTCTCTCTTTATATATATAGCCCATCGAAACACATTGAGGCGTGCCGTGCGCAAGGTCGGAAGCCGCTGCGAGGAAGTGCTTCAAAGGGGCAGCGACCTGAAAAAGTATTAAGACGGAAATTAAAGAGACACACACACCTATCTTGCGGTGTTGTCAGATTTTGCGTACATTTATTAGTTAGTGCGTTATAAGCGTTCAATTTTTTTCCGAAAAACCATTAAAAATTTAAAATATTCGTAGGCAACTCAAGGTTAGCAATTCTTATTATTAATTGGAATAAAAGGAATTGAAGAAACAAAAACATTCATTCCTTCATTCGAATTTTACAAGAATTCACCAATCTTAGAAAGAATACGAATCATGCAAAAAGTGCGTATACTTTCATGAAAATTCAAAATTTGATGGTCAAGGACGAAAAAATTACTTCAAAAATATATATATAT
>CABFPE010000250.1:1035767-1058378 GCA_900660155.1 Hofstenia miamia
ATATATATATAATAGGTCTGCATATAAAAAATCATTGTTTTAATAAATTAAGACTAAATTTAAAATAAATACAAGTTTATTACTTTTTTAGCATTATTGTTAAAATATTACATGTTTATTATAAGTCCACTTGTTGATAATTTATGTCTCATTATAATTAAATTTTTTCATTTTTCATTTATTAGAGTTGCCCTCCCCTCCCCCAAATTTCATGATTGAATTGAATAGTTGAATTTTCAACTATTGAAATGTTTAATAAAAATTTGTCATTCGTAATTGTTGGTAACTTAGCCAAACTATGCTAAAATTATTCTTGTATGGGAGTATGTAAGCTTTTCAATAAATTTAATGTTGTACTTGTTGCAAAAATTGGCACCTTTTCTGTTAGATGTCCATCTGAATGATTCATCTGATTTTGACAGTTCCAACCAAATTCAAACTATAGGAATGCATAAATGTATGTATTGAACATTTAATATTGTCAATGACATCAACATATTTATGCCAAACTCTAAAGAATAACATGAGCGTCGATCTTGAAGGGATAAGGGGATTTATCCCCAAAAAAATTCAATTTTTGCAATAATCATCATTTATCATCTAAAAAATAATTATTTTAGCAATATTTTAATAGTTATTTAAAATTAAATATGAAATGTAAATTTCAATTTGCCCTTCAAAGCAGTATCATTATAACACGTTGTTTTGATGGTAGACTTCATTCTATTACATTTATCAAAGAAAGTTGGGAGTGGTTATAATTTCAGACTATTTTAGCAGCTAAAGCAGTAAACCAGCTAAGCTCATACTGTGTCATCTGGACAGCAGGTAGCCCTTATTGAACGTGTTTATGAGTCCGCTATTGCAAAAATACTAGAAAAAAGCTGTGGAACATTGGCGTTATTAATGTTTAAGGCCAACAAGAATCAAGAAGAAAATTATATGGTAAACCATAAATTTCAATTTTGTATTTTCAGTTCATATTCTAATATAATATACATTGTATGTTTTAAGTTATTTTTATGCCTTTTGTATTAAATTTTTATTAACATAAAATGCTTTCCTCACTAATCAAGAAAATAAATTGATGCTACTGCCAACTACCAATAAATTCTATCAATAAGTTTGTAAGTTTAGAATACTTGTATTTTCAAATTTTTTATCATAACTTCAATCCTTTATCCTGAACATCAGTACTTTGTTTTTAGAATACTAAATGGTTCAACATCATTCCAAGATTGATTGGTTGTGCATCTTCCATTGAAGTTTTCCATATATGTTTTACAAATAAACCAAATCTTATGATCTCAATAGTCACAGCCTTTTCTGTAAACCATATAATACATTTGTGAGAGGAAGTTACTTTGTAGAAAAATGTTTGTATCTATAGAATGTACAACTGTATTACTGATTGTATAATGCACATCACTGATTAAATATAGCATATTATAATGAATTTATGATAGAATGCATGTTCTACAAAAAAGATATAATTTTGTAATGCATTAATATATACAGATCCTTTATTAATTAAAGTTTGTCAAATCCACAATCACTATAAATACGAAATTCAAATTCTTGTATATATATTTTAATTTTTATTAACCTCTTAACATTATCTTGAAACTTTTTGTTCAGCAATAGATAGTAAATAAATTTATGGACGAAAATTTTCATTCATTGCTCTTTGAGGTATGTGCACTTATTACAGTTTCACAATATCTCATTTGTGCTATTATTCCCATTTTCTATAAGCTCCCTGTTGTTAGAGAGAGAATTAGTTCTCTTTTTCCTCAATTGATGGTGGTAGGGTTTGTTTGTTCCACACGAAACCTACACCATCAGCTGACTGTCAAACTGTTTTTTTGAACGTCATACATTTACCCTCTATTTTTATTATCAAGAATGATGTCTTCTGATAAAGAACATATTTTTTCTTTATTTATTTTTAATAAATGCAATGGTAAAGGATTTCATACTTATTTCAATTCTCTATTCATTTGTTTTTATGTAGAAAAAATGTGTAAAAAATGAGATAATTCGGGAATGAAAATTGAGATGCCAGTTACTACATCATAAAACATAATTAATCCAAAGAAATTTGTTTAATTATCCTTGCTTATATAGATATTAAAATTCAATAGTATAATAATATGATTTTTTCTTGGAAAATAATGTGTATGTTAAGAGGTTAATGTTCTTAATCTGTTCATTTAAGAAATTTGAAAGATGCTTAATATATGATAGTTTGCAATATATTGGTATTTTATCTTAATCATTTGCTTGGCTACATTCAATAGACTTTGAAGTGAGAGCTTGGTCAACAATATTATTAATCAATTTATGTGGATAGCTTTTCTTTTCTAATCTTTCATATAATTCACTTATTGATTAAATCATATTATTTAATTTAAAGATATTTTAATAATTAGATTTAGTAAGCACTTAATTGTGTTTATCTTGTAATTTGGGTCACAAAAAGATTGATAAGGAATGCATAACGTGGTATTTGATGGTTTGCAATACATCTTTGTTTCATAGTGGCAGGTTAACATTACATCTAGAAATTTAGATTGTTATTTTGTTCTTCTTTTACTCAGTAGAAAAGTAAAGTTTGAACTCCAAAATGTAGCAAAAGTTTGAACAAAATTTTCACATTTTGTCTCATTAAGAGGTGGAACAGGAGTTTTATTTTTGTTTTAAAATTTTTATATGATTAGTTAACACAATGACATGACACCCATCAATATAATTATCAAAATAAAATTTGTGTATTGAGTGCTACTGTAATAGTTCTGATTTTGTATTCAGTGGCACTATAATAGTTTAAATTCAAAAACTTTGAAGCCATTTTTCTAATGTTTGAAATGTGCCACAGGCATGTAGCCAAGTAGATGCAAACGGATGCTAAGCATCCCCTGAAATATTTTTTAAGTGAAATTAGCATCCCCTAGAATATTTGCAAAATGAAACAAAATGTTCATAAAAAAATCATAGCAAGAAGGTCAGTTTAACCAGCAAAATGGTTTTTGTGTATTTATAAAGTAAATTTAATATTAAATCATCTATAATTCCCTGATATTTGTGGTATAGACTTCATCTTAAAAACACTTGTAAAATTTTTTTCACATGCAGTAATCCACTTGCTTCCATTTGTGGTGAAAGGGAGCTAAGCTTTACAGTCAAGCACCATGTTATTTTAAGAAGACGTTAGCAAGATCTGTGCGAATTTAAAATTAAATACAAAATTAAGTTATTAAATTATTGAATTTTATTGGATATTTATAAAATCTACTGATCCATTTTACAAAAAACATTGTTTGAGGAAGTTGATTTGAAAGCAAGTAACTTAAAAATACTTTATTTCTGATGTTTTTTTGAAGCAGTAGTCTGAAATCCATGGTCCCAGTATTTTCTCATTTATGTTTGCAATCCCTGTTAATCCCATTCCCATTGAAAAAAAATTAGTCCCATTTTCTATTCTCATGAAACTGCTATCTGTAAATTCCATTGCAATGAAAGATCCATCATAACCCTAATTCAAGCATGTAATATAATTAGTATGAATTAATATATTAAAATTTTAGGAAAAGAATTCATACATTCATTAATTTAAGATATTTGAAAATTGTTTATAAGAGTAATTTTGGCAGGATTTGCAATTACAGAATTTGAATTAAGTGATATTCAATTTATTTTTTTACACTTGAACAAAATGTTTTAAAAACATATAAATACTAATTTTAAGTTTTTTAAACTCATGCACACTGGTTTGCATTTATAGGATTGTTCTGAAAAATTACAACTTTCAGTAATGCATAGCATAAATTCAAAATCTGGGCAATTCTTTTAAGACAAACCTGAAGGAATGTTAACTATGCATATTGTGAGTGGTTGTGCTGCCTTATGCAATCCCTTAGTGACCCATAATTCCTAAACACATTTTTCTTCATATAGAATCACTTTTATTTTGTTAAATTAGTATCCCTTAACTAGAAAGACACTACAGGTTTGCAGTGCCACCACATTGAAACTTATGTCACTTTTGGCAAATATAATATGCAAAATGTCTACAAATTTTCAGCTAATTTTTTTGGATACTTGGGTAGTTAAAGAGCCTGAGACTTTAGCACAATCTGAACTTTGTTTCCTGCCAGCTTGAAAATTAAATACATATTCAGTTAATATCATCTAAATTACACAACAAAGTGAAAACCAATGTGTATTATTTAGTTTCACTAAGTTGCTAGTTACAAAAATAAAATATTTAAACACATGTGATTAAACAAGATATTCAACATAGCAAAAATCAATATGTATAATTTAGCTTAAAGCAGAAATTTAAAAACATATTTGATTAAACATGAAATATTATAATATACTCAGATGATGAAAACAAAAGTATAGACATACCCTGTTATTTGCATGTGGATGCATTTGAAATCACCAGTCTAAAATTTATTGTCATTAATCCTTGACCTACCATTTGATTAATTACCAATGCCTGTTGTTCTTTTACAAATAAAAAGTATCACTTGATGCCAACTATCATTTTTTTAATTCCCAGCACCAAAATACTCTTTGACAAAATTTGCCATCAATTATTAATGAGAAACCATACCCTGATTCCATCCACTAAAAGTGACAGTTTCTTTGTACAGTAATTGTAAGAAATAATCAACTATGGTTAGATAATGTGTTGAATGAGGGATTAATAAGTCATTTTACTAATCTGAATAAAACAAGACATAATTAAAGAAAGCAAATAACAATGTTACAGTAAGCAATAAATAAATACAAATGCATGCTTGCAATATTTACTTATTTTGATAACATTAGGTAGAAACATGAAATATTTGAAACTATATGATTAAGTTAAAAAATAGGAACATAAATATGTAGTGAGTTAAAGATTTAGTTAAAATTCAAGTGTAAGGGAACAAAAAAATTATTAGAAAATAGAAGTCAAATCACTAAGAATTTTGTGAAAATGATTAATTAATAATTGATTGCTCAATATAGCAAAAAATAATAACTATAAAATTGCTTAATCATGAAAAAAACTCTACTATGATTTGCAAATTTAAGCAATAATTTGAGTTAGTACAAGTGATGACAGCAAAGATATTAATTTCAAGGATAATACATACCAATGTTTGTATGTCTATGTGTATTTGAAATCTAAGCCATTTAAAAACACTAGTAGTGATTGTCAGGGCAAGGAGGTCCCTATGGGACACCCTGAGGTTCTTGTAATATCTATGAATATTTGCCATTGTGAAATATATGGATTCTATTGTGCTCCATTTAGTGACAAAATGTTTCAACAAATTAAAATTGAGAAAATTAAATTTTTGATGAAATTTTTATTATTAATTTCTAATATTTGGATCAAAGTGATATAATTGATGACAAGTAATTTTTTTGACAAAATTAAATTGAGCACAATAATTTTAAACAATGTTTTTTTCTAATATATGTGACATTATTAGCTCACTAATTTGGAATTTACAGCACATTTTGTGATAATACACTGTTGACTAATGGTTAATTTTCTTATCCATAAAAATTTGATACATTTCGAATGATTGACAATCAATGAAATTTAATATGCTATTTTCTATACATTACAGGCAAAGGGTTACATTTCCACTTTTTCAAATATGTTCTAATGATTAACATCTGCAATCATTGTAATAATTTCATTTTTCAGGGGTCTATACATTACATGCAAAGTGTTACATTTCATTTTTTTCCAATGTGCTGCTATTTCATTAAAAAAATTCCATGCAATCAATCCATTTTTCAGAAATATCCTATATAAAAACAATTAAATATTCACCATACTTAAACATTACAGGCATATTAAATATAGATTTACATGATAAAGGCAATTGCGTCTTTTGTTTTTTCATTTCAAATACATTGCTATTTTTCATTGTAAAAAATTCTACACATTTCTAATGATTAATATCTGCAATCATTATAATTAATTTGTTTTCACCAATGTTTCCTATCCATAAAACATAAAATGTGTTTTGTTAACTTTGCATATTTTCCAGTTTATTTGGTTTATGACTCTTACTCACACTTTTGTTGATATCTTTTCCATTGTATTGTGTAGTTTTCATAGATATGAGAATGTGTTTTTCAAGGTAATTCACTGTTCTTCTAGTTGATGTATTGCTACACACTTGATTGCCCTTCAATGGATATGATTTCCAATCATTAAATTATAACTCCATGTTGAGATCCCCTTCTAAATCTACAAATGCTTGTAAATAGTGCATTATTCATACAGGCGCATTGGATTTAGAAGACAGATCACCAAGAATTTTAAGAAAATTACAAAATAACAATTTATAGGGTGAAAAACAAGGTCTATAAAATCACTTAACCTCAGTATAAACTCTACTATGACCTGAAAAATTTACTACATATTCAGTTAATATCTTCCTAATGGTACTACAAACTGAAAAACAATATGTATAATTTATATTTTCAGTAAGCAACTAGTTAAAAAATTGCAAATTCAAAATCTTGTAATTAAACTAAATATTCACCATTACAAAAAATCATTTTGTCTATTTAGTTTGAAATGGTAATTTAAAAACATACTTTGCTTAAATGTGAAATATTATAATATAGATTTGTTACAAAAACAAAAGTATTGTCACACCTTGTTATTTGCATGTAGATGCATTTGAAATCAAAATGCATTGCCCTCAATTTTTTGAGCTTTTGAGATTACCTTCTAAATGTACAAATGCTTGTAAATAGTGTATTATTCAATCATAAAAAACACAGGCACATGATATTTTAAAGATAGATTGCCAAGAATTTCAAGAAATTTGCAAACTAATAGTTTTTAAGTGCATGTGCTCTACAATATCACCAATATGCCAGGTGTTAGGTCAAATGCTTCTAAAAATGCAAATACTAATGTGTTATTGATTAAAATACAAAAGTTAGAAACCAGAAATATTAAAAACACATGAAATATTGCAAAATAGTACAAATGATGAAAGTCAAAACATTAAATTCAAGGGATCAAAGGCACACCAATGTTTCTATGTGTAGACACATTTTGAGATATAAACCAAAGCTGTAGTGTTTGCAAAACAAGCTTCTTGAATAAGCTTATGTTCAATGATCTAAAATAGAAAATGAAATGGATAACAATAACATTGAATGATAAATATAAATCAAAAAAGGAATTTCTTGATTTTAGATTTGTGTTCTGCAAAGATAAAGGCAATGCTCTTTTAATCTGTTTTGACTTGAACTATATGGCCATGAATTAGGTCCCTAAACCTCTGGAAGGACTCAAGTATAGCCAAGGCTTCTCTCAAGCTTGGTGCTGCTCAGATAAAGATAAAGTTCTTGAAAAGTATGCTATGGGCCTCCTTCCTGGGATAAAGCTGAGCTGATAGTGAAACCCAATGCATCTGTTTCCAACAGGATAGGCTTATTGTTTAATTAAATGGAGAGAGATGATGCAGATATGTCTTTTTTTATTTTGTTGATTCTGGAAATAACATTTGGTGGAAGAGGAAAGTTTTCAGCTCTTTTGCTTTGAGAAGAGGTTTGATTTTCTCAGAATATCAATTAACCCTCTTCATTTTTTAAGCAAAGAATCCTTAAAGCTGTTTAAGTTGTTTTGAGTCACTGGAAAATAAAGTAGTCCTTGTAATCTCTCAGGATCTAGCCTCTTAGAGCCTGTGGAAATTATGAATCCCAGCATAGAAATGGCAGATTGCCTGATTATGCATTTCTTGAGGTTGAGAGTAAGACTGTAGGTTGTTATTGGCTTCAAGAAATAAATTGACATCGCAATTATGGTCTTCTTTGTTCTGACCACTGATGATGATGTTGTCAAGGTATGGCCTAGCACATTCTTTGAGCTGATTTGTCTTGATAAAGTCGTCCATTATATGCTGGAATGCAAGAACTGCATTCATCAACCTAAATGGTAGATGTGTGAAATGGTAAAGTTTCCTATCACATTCAAAAGCAGTAAATTTGCAATCTTCCAGTTTAAGCAAGATTTGGTGATACAGGGATTTTAATTTCAACTTAGAGGAAACTGAAAACTTTGTTGCTTTGTTCAATAATTCTTCTTTGTCAGGAAAGGGATAGGCATCAAGTTCAGTGAATTGACTAACTGTCTGAGAATAATCAATAACCATCCTCAATTTTGGTTTGTAGACTACAAAAGCTTGAGCTTGGACTTCTCAATTATGCAATCAGTCAATTTCAGCATGCATGAAGTTTGTATCTTCCAGATTTGCCTTTCTTGCTTTTGTCACAATTGGTTTAGCACTGTAAATGCATTCATTGAAGATGTTGGGTAGAATTACATCAATTGACAGAAATTCTTGTGCAGTAGCTGCCATTGAAGAAATTGACAATCCTTCTATCTGTCTATGGAAATCAAATGTAACAGATGAATGTTGTGTTAACATGTTTAGACCAATAATCAACAACAGAGAAACTTAAAATATAGTAGAAACCATGGAATGAAAGCAATGCTTCACACTTGCCAATGATGGGAAATGGTTGGCCTGATGCAAACAAATGACTTGATAAAACAGTTTGTTAACCCAGGATCAATCAGTGCACACCTTTCAACTTCATTCTCACCCAGCCTAATAACCTTGTAAATGCTGTTCAAAGAAGCAGTGCAAAGCACCAATGCTGATTGATTGTCTTCATCACTTGATTCATCAGTCTCATATTTCTTGGTGATAGCTGCCACTGATTCAGACCTGCAAACTTTAGCCCAATGCCCAAGTTTACCACATGTAAGACAACTGTTATTCCTTGCAGGGCACTTTGAATGCTGGTAATTCTTAAGACAGCAATATATACACTTTGACAATGAGGATAGCTTGTTGTTAACATGTGAATGTTTCTCCTTAACTGTTGACATCTTTGAGAAGGCAGCTACTTGAGGGCCAAATGTTGCCTCTAAAGTTGAAGGTCGACTGAATGATTTTGAAATTCCTGTTGACAGCTCAATGGTGTTTTCTAGATTTAAACACTTGTCTAATGAGGCTTATGTGTCAGATAATTCCAGAAGTCTTGCTCTGATATTGTCTAAATGTAAACCAGAGACAAGTCCATCACTAAGCAATGTTTCTTTATGTTGAAGGGCATTTTGAGCAGTACACTCACATCATTCAGCAAGAATCTGCATTTGTTTAATGAAGTCAGTGATGTTTTCTTCTGGTCCTTGCTTGCATGTAAGAACTTGATGTCATGAATATATCACATGGGTGTTCTGAATTGGGAGTCAAGCAATTTCATTGCTTCTGTGAAAGTTGTTGCACTTTGTAGAATGTTGAATAGTCATGCCCCAGCATATGACCACAGGAATGCAAATTTGTGGGCATCTTCCATAATTTCAATGATGATGGATAGCCCATTAGTAAAGCATTGCTTCTACCATCACCATTGTTCATTAGATGGGTTGGCTAGAAGTTCTGGGGGTTTGTACTTCATTGTGATACTTGAAAATTATTGCATAAAATTGTAGTATTTGCAAAACAAACTTCTTTAATAAGGTTTTATTCAAAGATGTAAGATAGAAAACTAAATGGATAACATTGAAAGATAAAAATAAATCATAACAAAAGCCCCCAATCTTTGCATATGCAAAGTATCAGCTCCAGTATTCAGCTAATAAACACAAATTTAAATGTATATTATGTAAAATTCAACAATAAATGTGCCTTTATAATAAAAAACAGGAATTCAAAGCATCCATGTCATAGCTGAGCATAAAACATGGCTAGATTGACCAAGCTTTCAATTCAGTTTACCCTTGTCAACCAGAATAACCACAAATTTGACATATTCTTTAATGTAATATGACAGAAATTGTTTTCTAATACAAAGCACCATCAACCATAATGTAAAATGAATAGCTGAAACATGGCAGTTTTCAATAGATATGATTGATTAAATAGAACAAAGAACTTTAAAAATACAATATTATTTCATTATTTATTTGCTGAATATTTTTTCTAAAATTTCTTTGTTTTTACCAAATTCACTACCCTATTTCTCTTTTTTGAGATGTGTTGTTTATTGATTCTAATCTCTATGGAAGCTAGAACATGGCATTTTTGGTCAAAATAAATTCATATAGTATTTGTTTAATGTAGTAAGAGTATTTGATATGATATTTTAGAAATAACTAAACAAAGTTCTTAAATTCTTATGAATTTATTGCATTGATAATAGAATGAGCAGATAAATCCCCATTGTTTTTACAGTCATTTTGTTAAAATTTATACACATAATATTCACATAGACTTCATTTTTTCACAATAATTGGTTGTGATAATAGCAATTTTTAAATATTTTCTCATTAATTATATAATTCAATGCCTAAAATTTACTTTAAACTTTCTTTTTTTGCAATGAATGGCTGACATCCAAAGAGGGTTTTGTTGTGTTAGCAAATTATTTGAATGTTACTGGGCATAATGATCAGATGTACACCTGCATTTCATTTTAATTATTAAATTTGTATCTTTTTACATGATGCTTCAAATATATCCTATCTAGCATTGTAATCAATTTAACCATTCAAAGATTTATGTGTTTAGTAATAGTTTATATTTTGTTTTCACAATGAATGATGAATGATCAACACAATATAAAGGCCTGCTATGTGTTACAAACCATTGAAGTCTCTAATGTACATTAGCATTAATTATAAACAAAATTGATTTTTGATTCTCATTCTTCTGCATGATGGTAGTGTTAAAATAAAAAGTAACAAATGTTGTAACAAATACAGTTTAAAGATGTTGTACCCTCTAAGATATGTTAGCATTAATTGAAAGCATAAATGAATTTTGAAGCCCATTTTTTCCACATGGAGAAGGTATTTGAATATCTAGTCATTACTATAAATATAATATATAAAAATATATATGCATATGTTCTAGAAGATTTCAAAGCATAGGACAAAACATTAAATAATTTTTTACTTTCATTGGCTGTGTAAGTTTTTTGGAAAAAGAGAAAAATTACTTACCCAGTAAAGAAGAAACCAACTTTCACAATTAAAATCTACATAAAGACTGACTAGTGCATTAAAAACATGTTATTCTAGTTAAAATGATTGAATTTTCAATATTTCTATGTGCTAATGAGCTTTGTTAAAATTATGTATATATTTCTAAGATTGATGTTAGCAAAAATCAAAAATTTTATGTAAATTATACATTTATGCAAGGACAAAAATAAGTCTGACAAGGAATATGTATTTACACTTTGTAAAATAAAATTACATGCTAAATTTAACCACAAAACTTCACTTACAACTGAAATATTTTAAAGGTTTATTCTGATATCAAAGAACTTTAAGTCCAATTAACATTTTGAATTTTTTTCCAACTCTTTGTGCATAGCATTTAGGAAGGAAAAGCAATTTCTGTTTGCAAAAAAATTTTCATTGGAATTTGATATACATTACAAATTGTAAACCATACACATAAAGCAGAATATATGATAGACATGGTTCTTCAAAAACTGTATTTAGTTCACTGACCATTACAGGACATGATAATTTCTCCTTTGGTAAATGCCCACATGCTCTGTCTTTAGACAACCTCATAGCTTTTTGAACTTGTTTGGTACACAGCTCTTCTCACCATTCTTGATAGCCAAAGAATGAATAAAATTAATATTAACACAGATTTATTACTGAGCATTGGTGCTGGAAGTGGGGTGACATGGGTGGCAACCACCACCCCAATATTCATATTGGGGTGGCTGTCCCACCTCAATTTTGTAGTTTATTATGATAACTAAAATGCATACTGACAAAATTGAGACAGATCCATGTTTTATAGATGTTAGCAACTAAAATACATAAATTTGAATGTCTAAATGAATATTATGCTATTCTTTGAAAGATTTAATTACAATGTGTCATTACAAATCATTTATTGCTTAGATTAAAAAAGTTAGTTGTTTCCTACAATAAAATTATTTGTTAATTGCAAATTCTTCAGGAATTCTTTAACATTTGATGCTTTCCTAAAAAATTTTAAATGCTTATAGATCAGACACCACTTCTGAATTTTGCACCTCAGTTATTGGGATAGTCTTACAAAAAATGTTTTTAATTGAAAATAGTTACTATTTTAAAATAATTGTGCAGAAAATATTTCTGGCACATCATTACCTCTGTGACAAACACTGCAATATGGTAACAATCTTACTGAATAATTGTTACTGACATTATATCTCATTATTAATAGGTGATTGCATTGAATCCAATCAAGTCTATGACTTATCATTATATTTGGAGAAATATTGATTATAATGATTATCATATCCTATAATAGTCAGTGCACTTCTAAATACCATGTGCCTGTTTGATTAATACAATATTTACAAGCATTTGTACATTTAGAAAGGGATCTCAACATCAAGTTTTGAATAATTTAATGATTGGAAATCATATCTATTGAAAGGGAATTGAGTGTGTAGCAATATATCAACTAGAGAACAGTGAATTACCTAGAAAAACAAATTCTATTTTCTAAAGAAACAACACAATACAATGGATAAGATATCAACAAGACTGTGAGCAAGAGGCATATACCAAATAAACTGGAAAACATGCAATGTCAAAAAAAAGATGGAGCAGTCAGCAAACATGTACATCTCTTGACAATCTGTATAAACCAAAAAAAATGCAGTGAAAAAACCATTGTGTAAAATTAGTATCATAATAGTTTATTAATGAAAGCATGTATATGTATAAATCCTATGAATAGCATTACATGTATAATTTACTTGGAAAATGATATTGCCTTTATCATGTAAGTCTATATTTCATACACCTATAATGTTTAAGTATGGCAAGTATTTTCCACTTTTGTATTAGCAAAAAACGAATTAAATGCATGGAATGTTTTATGGATAGGAAACATTGGCAAAAACAATTCAATTACAATGATTGCATACATTAATCATTAGGAAAGAAAAATAGCAATTTATTTGAAAAAACAAAAGACACAATTGCCTTTATCATGTAAATCTATATTTAATATGCCTGTAATGTTTAAGTATGGTGAATATTTTTCTGTTTTTATATAGGATATTTCTGAAAAATGGATTGATTGCATGGAATTTTTATAATGAAATAGCAGCACATTGGAAAAAAATGAAATGTAACCCTTTGCATGTAATGTATAGACCCCTGAAAAATGAAATTATTACAATGATTGCAGATGTTAATTATTAAAACATGTGGAATTTTGTACAATGAAATAGTGGTGTATTTAAAAAATGTGGAAATGTAACATGTAACATATAGAAAATAGTGAATTAAATTGCAATGATTGTTAATAATTAAAAATGCATGGAATTTTTATGGATAAGAAAATTAACCATTAGTCAACAATAGATTATCACAAAACAGGGTGTAACCCCCCTATTAGTCTGGTAACAATGCCACATATATTAGCAAAAAAAACATTGTTTAAAATTATTGTGCTCAATATAATTTTGTCAAAAACATTTCTTGTCATCAATTATATCACTTTGACCCAAATATTAGAAATAAAAAATATAAATTTCATCAAAAATTTAATTTTCTCAATTTTAATTTGTCAAATATTTTGTCACTAGATGGCATCCAATAGAATCCATCCATTTCACCATGGCAAACAGTCAAATATGTTATGAAAACTTCTGTGTCCCATAGGCACTTCCTTGCCCCAGCCATCAATACTGACCCTATGTCACCAATTATTAATTGAAAATAGGACAATTAATAAATGCTCTGGAATAAATTCACCCAAACATTGCTATGCAAATCCTGAGTGCTGAATAAATACCCAAATTTAAATACATATTCAGTAAAATTCCACAATAAATGAACCTGTATAACACAAAGATAATGAAATCAAAGT
Source organism: Hofstenia miamia (assembly GCA_900660155.1). Taxonomy (NCBI): domain Eukaryota; kingdom Metazoa; phylum Xenacoelomorpha; order Acoela; family Hofsteniidae; genus Hofstenia; species Hofstenia miamia. The sequence goes on from CABFPE010000250.1 coordinate 1,049,711, forward strand.
ATCCACGTCATAGCTAAGAATAAAACATGGATAGATAGCAACTGAGCTTTCATTATAATTCAAAAGAAGAATTATGATCTTTAATGTGTTATGAAAGAAATTGACTTTTTAATAAGAAGCATTGTCAGAATTTAAAAAAAAATTGAAGCATGAGTAAAACAAAGAAATATTTGCAGTTTGTAAACAAACCATTAACCTATCTTTAAAAATACAATATTATTTCATTTCTTATTTACTGAATATTTCTTCTCTATTTTCTTTTTGTATTATCTAATTCACCATTCCACTTTCATTCTTTAGCTGTGTTGCTTAGCAATTATAATCTCTGTGGAAACTAGAACCTGGGATTTTTCGTCAAAATAAATTTGTACAAAATTTGCTTAATGTACTAAGAGTTTATTTGATTTGATATTTTAGAAATAACTGAACAAAGTTAGTATGCTAGTTGTTTATTTAAGATATAACAAGACTTACATTCAATTTGAAGAAAAATTTTTTTGACAGATTTTCCCTTGGAAAACTGTCACAAAAAGTCTTTTCAATATTTGTTAACAATTGATTAACATGAGAGGGTGTGGGCCAAAAAGATTAGAATATTCATGCATTACATAATCAATCTATGAATAATTTTAGAGTGTACATGTGTATGTGTTAGAGAACTTGTAATATGTATTTGAAAAAACAAGACACCATTGCCTTTATCATGTAAGTCTATATTTCATATGGCTGTAATGTTTAAGTATGGCGAATATTTTTTCCATTGTATATATTGGATATTAGATAATGAATTAATTGCATGGAATTTTTAAAATGAAATAGCAGCGCATTTGAAATAACANTATTTCTTCTCTATTTTCTTTTTGTATTATCTAATTCACCATTCCACTTTCATTCTTTAGCTGTGTTGCTTAGCAATTATAATCTCTGTGGAAACTAGAACCTGGGATTTTTCGTCAAAATAAATTTGTACAAAATTTGCTTAATGTACTAAGAGTTTATTTGATTTGATATTTTAGAAATAACTGAACAAAGTTAGTATGCTAGTTGTTTATTTAAGATATAACAAGACTTACATTCAATTTGAAGAAAAATTTTTTTGACAGATTTTCCATTGTATATATTGGATATTAGATAATGAATTAATTGCATGGAATTTTTAAAATGAAATAGCAGCGCATTTGAAATAACAGATGTAGCCTTTTGCTTGTAACGTTTAGATTTCCAAAAACATATTAAATGAATGGCAATTAATCATTAGTAAAACCTGGTATTTTTTATGGAAAAGAAAATTAATCATTTGCAAAAATGTAGTGTGAATTAAGTCAGCAAAGTATCATCACAAACATGATGTAACCCTAATTAGTCAGCTAATGTATATTAACAATTGTGTACACAAACAATAGTAAGCATGCAAGCAAAAACGACCACATAAATAAGTGAGTCACTATGACAAGTATATGAATCGTTGTAAAACGTGTAAAATAAATTGGCTCACACGTAAATAAGTGAGTCATTATAGCAGATATGTGTTTATGAATCATTGTAAAATTGCCCCAGTAAACATTAAAAATGAGTCAGAAAATACATCGTCACTGGATGGCATTGCAAGCCCCTCATCAATATCTGGGAATCAGCAATGACATCATTTTGTGACCAAAACCCTGCCTTTCTTCCACTACTTATTGCTTTTAATTTCATTGACAACAACAAATCTAGATCTTTGTATTGAATTATGACTTCTAATGTCCATGACTGCTGATTTGCAGGCCTAATTACTCTTAAGTATTTCTCCAATACAGGTTGGTTCAGATGTAATGTAACTATTTTCCTATTTGTTATGCAATGCTTGCTAAATTCTGGGGCTAAAACTGGGTGTATTATGTCTATTATTTATTTCCATTAATTTCATTAGCAGTAATTATTAATATTTTTCTACTATATTTTTATGAAAATATGTATCTATATGTTTGCTAAATATATTTGTTGAAAATAGTTGCACTACTTCTAAACCACACTGTATACTAATTTATTGTTCAAGAAACTCTTCATGTACAAGTTTTACCATTAGTTTGGAATTCTAATTGTGAAACAAAGGGTAATATTGGTATAATACATCCTTTACCATTTGGAGTGGAAATGCCTTTTCCCCATTAAGCATCACATTGCTAGCATTTGACAATTCAAGATATCATTGTTATAAATAGTTTAAAAAACATTTTATTTATATATAAACTGCATTAACCATCAATAACTTGTTTTCTGACATTTTATGCCATGTTTAAATAGAATTCTAAATGTTGAAGAAAATTATATAAATTTGCAGCCTTTGAAAAATGCTAAGATTTGTAATTGAAACTGCTATTGCATTCTACAATTGAGAAAGCATCTTCAGTAATTGCTACATCATCAAATTTAATAAATCATGTTTTGCAAGTTTAAGATCATATATACCTATATATTCATTTTACCAGTTGCAATATATTATATTTGTGAAATTATCATCTTGTAATTATTTATATTTTGGAAATATTGAACCTGATTGCATTCCTTCTAGAACTGTTGATTTCAAAAACCAATGATTTATATGCATTTAATTTCACTAATATATTTCTCATGTGCACAATGTTGAAATATTAACTTAGAAAAACTTGCACGTTTCAAATTTAACCTTAAATACAGTATGCATCAGAAGTCACGAGCTTATGAAAATTGCGAATCATAAATTCATAACAAGAAGTGTTTATATTAAGATTAGTATGTGTAATATTAATCAATTGCACTTCAAATACTATTAAATGTTTTCTGTTTCTATCATTGCTACAAAATCAATTTTCAGCTCTAATAAGGAAAATGAATTTTTTTAATGCTGTTGTTTTCTAGATTGCATACACATTAGAGATAATAATACCAAATAAACTTCATTTTTGTTGGATTTATGTGATTGAATTTAATATGTTGAAAAAAGTGTAAAAATAATTTTTGTCTGTTCATCTGCAAAGCAAGTGACTCATCATTTCAATGATCCATTACTTAAAATTGTACAAGGATGCAAAATAACAGGAATGAAAACAAAGGCATTGATTAGTCTACCTAAATACATTTATTTAATGGTTTTCTATGGAAGGAATCAATCTAGACTAATATGAATCAATACTATTAACTAGTATGAAGTATTATTGTATTAAACCTTTAGGAAAACAGTGGAAGTCAAAAAAGAAAAAGCTTATATGTTAATATGATTTACCAAAATTTAATTGCTGGTCACTTTAAAATTTTTTACTGATCGGCCCAATTTAGTGATCTAAATAACTCATTCTCAGCTCTGATATAACATAATCAATGTTGAAATAAAAGGGATTAACTTGCAGACCATTATGCTTAATACAGCACGGAAATATGCAATTTGATGTGCAAAAAATATTCCTTTTTAGTACTATCAATTTGCAATTTTGTGCACTTACAGATAAGACATACCAAACATTTTATAACACATCCACATGTAACAGCTAAAGTCACATCCAACCAATACGCACCTCTGCATCAGTTAGGGTTTACCAACAATGCTCCAGACTACACCAAAACAATGCAAAACTATTGTAATGAGTAATTTTTTTGAAACTAGAACAACATTTCAATTAGTTTACTTGTAATATTTTTTATGTATTTACCTAAAAAACTGAGCAGATAAATCAAATTCGCAATCAACATCATTGAACTGACTTAGAAAAGTTAAATTTTGAGAAATATATGTTTAAATGATCACGTGTTTCCAATTAGGGGTGAGCAGATGCTCAGTCTTGCTCATTGTCATTAAAATGATTGGATGTTTATTCGGATAAAAAAATAGATATGCGCCAAAGGTATATAGTAATTCAAAAAGACATAGAGAATACGTCAATCTGAAAAAAATCTCATAGTGATTTCGGACACACTACATAATTATAATTTACATTTCGAAAAAAAGTATAGTTCAATTAAATGACTGTAAAATGCATACATAAAAAACAAGGTCTATTTGAAATTTCAAATAAACAAAATATATTTTCTGGATTTATGATTTTGACTATGTACCTTTAACTCTTCAATATTAATTACAAACAACTGTCAAAAGTTGTGGGAATATATATGAAGCTGTAAAATGAATGAAACTTTTTGTAAAATTATTTTACAAATAGCTATTTAAATTTATAAAATATAAAAGTTCATTTTTCTAAAGTGCTATTTTCAAGAAATTCCCGACACTCACTAGGAGACATGCCTGAAAAACAACTACTTTTTATGCGTTCGTATTTCTTTTTGTGAACATTTGATGACAGCCTTTCTAAGGATTCAAGTACTCGATCACACTCTTCTTCATTATTAAGTAATGTATGTTCCCCGCGATTAAACTCTTCCATTATGCGAGAATGTAAAACTTTGGAAAGGTCTTTGTCACCACGGAGTGCCACAAATGATGGCCACTTTTTAGCAATTTCTAAATATCGGCGATAGCGCAAGGCCATTATCTAAAACGAAGGCATATTAGATCTAGAAATTTGAAGCAAACCAATTAAAATTCATGTATTTGCAGTAATGAGTTTAATTAAAGTTAATTACATTTGGAAGAATTTTTGCAACCATCATGCATTAAATAGCACATAATCTGAAGAGGGAATTCAATAAACGAATTATTTGAGATAGTCGACATACATGCTTAAACATGTTACAACCTACAGCAATTGGAGCTTTTACTATATTAATGAAAGTTTTGTATAACAAAGCCATGAGGAACACAGATTTAATAAAAACAAAAAGTAAACGTAGTTTTAATGATTTTTGAAAATTAAAATAATTATTGTAAAATATCTCAAACAAAAACTATTCATATATTTAAGAAAAAGTGCATGGTATCAACATATGAAAATTGAGCACATTTCTGCAAACGAAAAAATGAATGCTAAATTGGCATGATCATTGCAATAAAGTTTTATCATTTTGTGAAAAATACAAATAAAAAACCATAAACAATCCAGTATTTTGCAATTAATTTTAAATTTACTCCAGCAAACGTATTTTCTTAGTAAATTATAAGAATTTAGTAGATTTGAGTGAAACAACCAGCATTGACATATCAACAAAATTTTTGATAGCTACTGGTCATTACCAGGATGTCCAATGAATATTGAAAACAATTTTTATTGCATTGTGTGCAGGTCTGTATAACTAAGGATTGCTAATCATGTAGATTGATAAAAATTTAAAATGAATGCAGATATTGAGCAAAGATATCAGGAAATAACAAATAGTTGGGACAAAATTGCATGAAATGATACATTATTTTTGGAAATCGATCAATATATTTTAGGAACACTAAATATTGAATTATTATATTCATTACATTGCTAATTGAGATGCAAACTTGAACATTGTAATGGGATTTGCACAAGATTTGATGACTAATATCTTAGAAACTTCTGAATAAATATCTACAAAAAATAGTAAATACTAAGTTTATCATGCTGAATACGATTTTCTTATAATTAACATTGTAATGATAATGTGTACATAACTCATTTTTAATGTGTACTTAACTCATTCTTATTTGTGATTAGTTTTTAGACTTGTTTGAATAAATTTAATCTGTCTACAAACCCCACAACAGAACAGTGGAAACATGCTTCGTAGATGACTTATATATCAACGAAATAACAGAAGACAACCACAAGCTAACTTATCTTCGTTTCCATGCTGGATCAGATATATTTGCAATTCTCCAAACCCGCAGCATCTTTTGACGATGCATTAACCATTCTTGACTTTCAATTTCTGAAACCAACCGAGTTATATTCGCACGACATCAAGTTCTTTCTTGTTGTCAGAAATCAGAAGAAAGCATAGCAGAATTTATTAAACGATTATGTATTTTAATGGAGCAATGCGAATGCAAAGAACTAAAAGCAAGCGAACCCAAGGATATCTTACTCAGTGATGGACTCGTTTTTGGGTTACAATCTGATATCATCCGAGTGAGATTACTCGAGTTAGGTGATAAAGAAGCTAACCTAGACAAGTGCATCAGTCTTGCAATACAGCTACTCTGCCGACAAATTCTTCTTTAACTGCAGCAGCGGAAAAGAAGCCTCAAAATAATCCAAGAAAATACAGTAGTCGTAACGGATCCAACTGTAGTTTTTGTGGACAGAAAAACCACAATCGCAACAAGTGCCCTGTGAGAAACGTGGCAAATCCGGGCATTGGGCAGCTGTCTGCCGTTCAACTATTGCAGCGGTAAAGGAAGAGTCCGATGAAGAGGAAGAACAGTTTGCTGCTGTCCTCTGTGCTTTGCACAAAAGACAATCAAAAGCCATTTATCAAGTTGTAAGAATTGGCGAAAAGGAGAGCGAAGTCAATGAACTTATTGACTCTGGTTCAACTGATTCGTATATAACAAAGAAGATTTGTGAAAAGTTCAGTTTGAAAATTTGTAGTAAACCATCCAAATCGAGGCTTGCCAACGGAGATAGTTTGGACATTATAGGCTACACGAAGAGTCTTCTATTGTTAAAAGGATGATTTTATACAGTACGATTCTCTGTCGTAAAATCACTCATTTCAGACGTTTTAATAGGCTTAGACATTTTACAACAACATCGAAGTGTTAAATTCAATTTTCAAGGTGTTCAAGAACCATTAGAGATCACTGCATCTATTGCAAACAAAGTCCCAAGAAGATCGCATTGATTTTTAAGGAAGAAGTTTATCAAGTGAAACTGGAAGCAACAAAAAGATGATCGAGTGTTTATTAAATTTGAAATTCAACGATTGTAGGAAGAATGGGTAATCGAACCTTCCACATCGTGCTGGCAATCTCAAGCATTCGTTGTTCGCAAACATAAAGAACACATGGTCATCGATTATTCAGAAACTGTTAACAGGATGCTTAACCTTTCCCTGATATGGAATCTATTCTTAACAAAGTCTCACAGCATCGATTTTTTTCAAAAATTGATCTGAAGTCGGCGTACCATCAAGTGCCACAGTCCGATCGATACAAACCTTTAACAGCATTAGAAGGGAATGGGAAATTATACCAGTTCACTCAGTTTCCATTTGGATTAACGAACGCTGTTCCTGCTTTCCAAAAAGTTATGGACGAGTTTGTCAAAAGAAACAATTTAAATGGCGCATTCCCTTACTTATGTGATTTTAGCGTAAGTGGTATGACGAATCGAATTTGCAAGCCTTCCTGTCAGCAGCAAAGAAGGAATAATTAACCCTAAACGCGGAAAAGTTCTCATTCGGACTCACCAAAATACATTTTACCAGATGTTGTAAAATATTCATTATAATTCCATTCATTTTTTAAATTTTCAATGCAGTAATTAAAAAGTCTCTCTAGATTTTTAAAGCATGTTGTTGGACATTTCATCATTCCCGTTTTATTAAGTGTAAATCTTTGTTTTATTAAGTGTAAATCTTTTATTTGTATTATTTTTGATCTTATATTCTTATTTTGGTTTCTATAGAACAAACAACAAGGAGGAAGCAAAAATATTTTACTGTAAGCTACACGTACAATAAAAGTAATCAGGAATTGATATTCAATATTTAATAGTCAGAAATGGAAAACCAAAGGAATTATATTAGTATTACTATTTGACAAGCAATATGTCAAAATACCTCATTAGAACTCCAATCACATATATACCAAAGGTAACAAGAGTGAACCTACTTTGGGAAAAACTATGGCCACAAGAGTTTGAATATCAAATTTCATTCATGTACTATCATTTTGTTTGAAGTAGGCCTAGTGGGTTACAGTGCCATAATCAGAAAAAAAAGAATAGCCAAATATTCGATGAGTTCAAGGAAACTACTAGTTTTAAGACACTTTCAAGAAGGTTTTTCAGTAAAAGGCTCAAAATTAGAATCTAAACTTTGACGATTTGGGATTGACCATGGCCACTTTCGCCCTTCACTGGCTATGCCAATGGTTGTTTAATATATGTCAGTGATCAAAACATACATATATATGTCTTATATGTCGTGTTTGCCGAATGGGGTAATTATTATATGCGCTATCAAGCTTGTACTACAAATGTAAAAGGTTTAGACAAGTAAACTGAGACGATCCTAGTTTCAACTTGCAGTGGCAACAAATTTGCGAATGAACCAACTCATCTATAATTTCTCGCTGGGACTCTGCCTATAACAGTGAGATCTGCAATCTGTCAAATTGGTTAATAATAGTATTAAATTTCACAATGCATTAAGAACCCAACAATACTTTTCTTTAATTTATATTTATAATTATTGTTTGCAAAACGAAATATATAAAACAAGACAGTTTATTGCGTTATTGTACTTTAGGGGACCCAGTTTGAGTGACGTCATAAAATGGGTATAAAACTCTAACCTTAACCCTAACCCTACTCCCCAACCAATGCAATTATATTGCATTTCATCTTATTGATTAATTTTTTGCAAAACGCCCAAGTTTTGGGTGAGGGATTGGGGTTAGGGTTAGAGTTTTATACCCATTTTATGACGTCACATAAACTGGGTCCCCTAAAGTACAATAACGCCCAGTTTATTCCGCATTACAGTTGTGTTTACCGAAAACATGCTATTAGTCTTGAATTGTAAATTAACAATTTCGTTAATATACTTTTATATTTAGTAATTTTGA
>CABFPE010000250.1:1059378-1072007 GCA_900660155.1 Hofstenia miamia
TGACACACTTGTTGCATGTATAAATACATAAATTTGATGCAATAAATTTACATCATGTGTCAGTTTTCAGTCAACAATTTTCCGTACACTCAAATAACTTTGGTGGAAGTCTACATAAATGAAGCAATTTTTAATGCTTCTCTCGACTTGATTTCTACCGTTACAATATTAGTTACAATTGTTGCAAGTATATCATTCCTGAAAGACGACATAAATTTCTAATACTTTTGGTGTATACTACAAAATTTATTGTTTTTAATAGTCCCCTTTTAGAATTCATATGAAATTGATCTTAATTTTCAAGAATGTAATGAATCCGATACAACGCCATCTAATAACTCACATTTCACACTTAGTCAAGATTTTGATGATATTTTGGAGCTAACTAATTTGTCAAGTCAAAGTCTTCGCAATACATTTCAAACAAGCATTGTTTTGAAAAAGAGAACACTAAATGCAGAAAAGAATTACATTGCATCTAATCGTAGCAATATTGAAAAACCCGCATTAAAAAGATTGCGTTTAAGCTCTAAAAATTATGAAAAACTTTCATTAAAATGCATTATTAAAGATCTTCAAAATGTCAATACTATTCTTGATGGATATCTTAATTAGTTTAAGTTTTATGTAGCCTTTTTTGTTTTAAAAAATTAAATTTTCTATTTTAACTTAATGCAAGTATTTCTTTTTTACTAACATTTCGTATTTATTCTAACTTGATATTGTTTTTAAGTGTGCATGGATTTTGATCTTCTATCAGCTGCCATTTCTGAAAGTGGTATAGAATCAGAAGTTAAGCACACTTTAGCTCCAGTTAGCATTTTCAGCGTAAGTTTTTGTATTGGGTAAAATATATGTTCATTTATGTTTAATATGTTTTACGCTACATTTGATATGTATATATATATATATATATATATATCAATGTTATTTAAAAATAGGCGTCATTTATTTGATATCAATATTTTAAAGCACTTAGTTTGGATCCTTATGTATATATGACTATCTAACAATTTCATTTTTAGATATTGGAATTATCGGAATTTTCGTTGGAACATCTAAGCCAAACATAGATATATACTTAAATGATTTAGTGTCCGAAATTTCTGATTTGCAAACAAATGGTGTAGAAATTGAAAACGAAAAATATTCTTTTGCTATCAAATACATAATTTGTGATTCTCCTGCAAAAAGTTTCGTGAAGCAAACTAAGGGCCATAATGGATATTTCGGTTGCCACTACTGCATTGCCGAAGGGGAATATCGCAACACAATGAGCTTTCCGGAATTATCTCAGCCTTTACGAACTGATAATTCCTTTAGAGCCCGCGATAATCCTGAACATCATTTAGGAATTTCTCCTCTTGAAAACTGTCAGATTGACATGATAATGAACTTCCCCTTAGATTACATGCATGTAATCTGTCTAGGTGTAACCAGAAAACTTGTTAACATGTGGATGGGAAATGTCCGTAAAGTTGTTACTGGTCGTCTACCTGGTGCTGTAATTAAGGAAATTTCGAAAAACATGAAAAGTTGTCCAATTTTTCACCTTTTGAATTTTCCAGGAAGCCAAGAACATTATCAGATATAGATAGATGGAAAGCAACGGAATTTCGTCAATTTCTTCTCGTAAGTTTCCCTTTAGCATGCACTGTGTTTTATTTGGTATCTATTAAGTATTAAGATTCACCATTTTTACATTAAATTAAATTCTGATGTTTTATTAAAACAACATCTAAATTTTAGAATTTGGCGTAACCAGAAACTTGTAAGTTTTGTTATGCATTATAGCCAATATTTCATATTAACATAAATAAAATCACACTATTTAGTATACAGCTGTAGTAGTTTTGAAGGATACGATGCCAGACCATTACTTAAGAAACTTTCTCACTTTATCAATAGCTACAAGATTGCTTCTCCAGTCAAACATCAAAGATGAAGTATTAACTTATGCTCATCAGCTACTGATTTTTTTCGTAAATGACTTCAAACAGTTGTATAATTACGAAGTTACGCCAAATTTTCATAATCTAATTCATTTTGCTCAATGTGTTGAGAAATTTGGTGATTTGGATACGTTCTCATGTTTTCCTTTCGAATCATTTCTTAGTTCATTTAGTGTATTTAAGTACCCTCTCAACAATATATCCTACTTGATTAATGGGTCTAAAAATTTATAATGAAAAAAAAATTTTTTTTGCTGGTTTTCACAAATATTCGTCGTTTGTAATTTCTCAGCAAAAATGCTTGGATCAACTTCACACCTAGTTCATTAGCTCCCAAATTAAAAACTACATTTACTAAAGTCCTTTAAAGATGCATAGGCTATGGACTACTTTGTTTTTTTTAGAATTTTCATTCACAAGCCCACTATACCGGCATTAAAATTCAGTTAAAATGTAGGCTTTTTGTTAGTACAGTATAATTCTTTGTACAAAGATCAATTTCGGCGCTAAGCGGGGTGGGCAATAAATCGGAGTTGAGCGTATTAAAGTTGTAAATTTTATCTTATCACGTTATTATTACATGTAACATAAATTTAAGACAAAAAAACAATTGTATTATTTTAACCTTAAACTCCAGGAATTTTTTTCAAATTTGTTGTTTTAAAGAACAAAAATTACATTTTAGTACAAATTTTCGAAATTGCATTCAAACATCTCCTTCAATAAATGTGGTCATGGCTCTGGCTCACGATTTCAAAATCTTTTAATAAGCTTGACAAAATTTTTTTTTGAAAGTGTGGAAAAACGATTTGTTCTTTTAAAATTACACTAGGCCGTTTAATGTTAAGAAATGAGTTATTTTCTCCTGCTTCATTTTAGATGCAATTTCAGCAATAAGTATTTCCGAAACATTGTTCAGAAATGGATTCATATTGGCAAATATAACAATAACATTTTACTAAAATGTTTGTTTATGATTTTACTAAATTGTAGTTTTTCTATGTCATTTTGTATTTTGAGTTGAATATTAAAATGTTCCTGGCTCATTTACAGTCTGTAAGAGTTTCAACAGATAAATAGGGATTTCTTATATATTTTCAAAATATGCATAAATTTCAAGCACTACACGTTAATGCATTAAAATTGAAAATATTATTTCATGATCTGCTTACAACATACGTCATTTTTTAACAAACTATTTTGCAATCCAAAGTAATGCCTTGGTTGACGTTTTGCATTTAAATATTTTCAATTATTCTCCTTTAAAAACAATAGCAAGTTAAAATAAATTGATATTTTTGATAACACTAGGTTAGAACACAGGATCTTTTAGGTTTAAGGATTCCCTATAGAAATAGACTTTTGTAGAATACTTTTTAAGTTGTGAATTTTAGAATGGAATGCAAGCTCAACTCACTACACCAATTAAACAGAATCTCTTGCCAAGCAACTATGCAGTTCGAAGTCCTTTGTTTCACCATTCACAATCGCTTGTCAATGACCCACAAGCATCTTCTCGCATTCTTACAATGCCGGATGGTCGACAACTTACAATTTCAACTGCTTCAACACCACTTAATGTAAATTACTAAAAAAACTTAATTTGGTCTCTAAGGTTTCTTAATATTTCAATTTTGGTTTCCTTCAAGGGTGTAAAAATTTTTTAAATCTATTTCTCGGCTTTAATTAAGCACATGCATGCTTCTATTTGAAAGAAATATTTTATATTAGGTATGCTGTTTTGAAAAAATTTCATTTATTAGGTAGGAGCACCCTTATGGAATATCGAATAGTGATAATGATTGTACATGTATTACATGTTGAAATGAAAGTGTACTTTTGAGCTAAACTTAGCTTTAAATATGGAAATGTGTTATGCACAGTTTTCAATTCTTTGTTATTTCTAGAGTTTAACGTTTTTTTAGCCATCTAATCACCAAGCCCAAAAACATTTAAAAAAATATTTTTTGTTTTTCGTACGTCCATACAAATCTATTCCATTTTTGAAAATGTTAAAATGATTGAATGAGCCCTTGTCAAAACATTGTTATTCAATTTCAATGGATAGCAAGCCGTTTGTAAATATAGACAACAGGATTATAAACAATGAATATTGACTTGTTATACAAAAAATATAATCACTTTTTTAAAGCGATGAAAATTTACACTGGCTAAAACTGCAAATTTGCCAATTTAATTAATTTAATGAACTTAGCCAATACCAAAAGACTAAAATGATTCAAAATGACAGTATAGCTGACTTTACAGTTTTGAGCATGGACATATTTTTGAGTTTTTTTTCTAATTTGAGTCATCGTTCAATCTCGTTTTTTGTATTTTTTTAAAAACAATTATGCCAATTTATAACGCAAAAAAATCTTATTTCAATTTCAAGGTTTGAGCAAATCACAAATGATGTGTTTTGTATGCGAAGGGGTTAAGGCTATGGTTAAACTACGTGATTGGTCTCATGTGTTGTGGTTAGACTATGTAATTATAGTTGCAATGCAGCTGACCACTTGCTTGTGGTGTGATTTTGTAATTAATCTTGCTGCCAATCACAGTCTAACCGCATCCTAAGGTATTGAGATTTTGCTCAAAATATATACACTGCAGAAATTACACATGCATTTAATTGAAAATGTTAAACTATGTTCCATTAGTGATTATGGTATATTATATTATACAAGACATCTCCCCTTCCTGATTGCTTTCTATTAATTAATTTAGGGGAAAAGAGTTACAGGCATTCGATCTCCTCTTCCTAACAACCATGGTTACTTAAATGCTTCACCACACTCACTGCAAAACACTCCACATTCTGAGGATGGACTTCCTCAACGACCTGCAAACAGTCCATTTCCATTTATGCAAGCTCCGCATCTGCCTAATAAAGTTCGTGGAAATCATTATCCTACACCACGTACTCAATATGAAGCTTCTCTCCCTCAGTCTTCTCAAATCATTTTTGATCCTGATGACCCAGAAAAGGTAGTTTTGACGATTTACTCATATACACCTTTATAAGATATAAGTTCATTGATTTATTTATATTTTCTTAGAAATCTTCGCGAACATTTGAGCATGTAGGTATATTTTACCATTAACATTTATGTGCTCTTCATTTTGCTTGTCGGTGTAAATTTTTTAACTGTTTTATCTGTAACTTCTGTTTTGAGTTTCGTATAATCTTTAGGTAACTTGAAAATTTTGGCTTTCCTTCAAATTGCTATAGGCATTTCCTTTGCTTTTGCTTTTTATTCGTAATAAGTGCAATTATTGGTGTTTGCGCCAAGTCTTATATGTAGTAAGGTAGCAAATTGACATCCTTTAAATAGTAACAGCTCTTTCAAGACTGTCTTTAAAAGTATCATAAAGCAAAATGGTTTCTTGCTAGAGTATTATTCATTTTCACTATCAGCGTTAATATAATAATACAAGTATTTTTAAAGTATTGTTTAGCATTCATATGCGTCTACAAAACTCATTGCCAAAAATCAACAATATGCAGAAATTTCCAACAACTATTTGCAGCCCGTTGAAGAAGGTGTAGATGAAGAGGATGCAATGACGCATGCCGAGACATTTGCAAATTATCAACCCTCAAAATGTAACTCTTTTTTGCATTTAGTTAAAGATGTAACAGTTAAAGATAACAGTACTCAGAGTTAAGCATGTAATCCATAAAAGAACGCATTGTGAACGTTATTTATATGCAAATTTCACTTTATTTTAGTATCGTGTAAACCAAAGTTTTAATCAATAATTAAGATGTGTACTTTATTTAGATTTATATTTGAGGCCCTTCGTACTACCATTTTGGCGTTTTCAATGTACAGAGCACCTCGAAACTTAAAAACCTCATAGTACAGAGAGCCCCCATCCACCAAATTACTCTCACACAGTAGTAGTTTCTATTTTAACCCATTATGACCTGAGTTTTTTATTTTCATTGAAGTAAGCAATTTTTTGCTAATCTCTATCATGGAGAACCTGTCAAGCATAACTACAGCGAGAATATTGTTAAATAACAGTCTTAGCTATTTTTATGGCATGTAGACTATAGTCCACGCTAGGTTGTCAGCACAACATTTTTTATAAATTTTAAAATGTGAGATAAACATTAGAATTTAGTTTTTCTGGTGCTTAGCATCATAATGCCTGCCTTATATACTTTTTGTGAATTTAAAATACTGCTAGCAAGTAAACTGCTCATACCATACAAATTGAGTGGCATATGTGCTTGATTTCAATAATAGTGAAACTGGGCAATTTACCACCAAAATACATTTCTAGCAGTGATGAAAATCATAAAAGCAATACATACAACATCCTAATTTATACTTAAACCATTCAGTCATGCAATATGTTGTACACTTATATACTCAGCACATTTCTCACTTCTTCTTACCATCTGTATTTTTGACAATTTGATAAATGCCATCAAATATGAAATTCTGCAATCCTTAGATAAGAAAAGGAGGGGTGGGTGTCCAACTACCTTTAGGAAAGAAAGTCATTGAAAAGTAATGCACTCCTATTTCTATCATAAAATCTGGTTGTCAAACAGGCTCAGTTCAACCATGACAGAATAAATGCCAGGCTTTGGAATCAGACATTTCTAGCAGCCAATAAAATATGTCATACCACCATAATTTTTTTCCAATGCTGATGTGATATCTATTCAAATATTGATCTAACATATCTGTTCCTTTCCCATTTATATGATATTTTCCCGGTATATGAGGGTAACAAAAAATATTCAACAAACTGCAGTTTTTATTAAAATCATTCATTCAATAGCCTAGCGTACACTATAGTCTACATGAATAAATCCATTCATTGTGATGGGTGTGTCTAAGAAATAGCACTTCTGAGAAAAAACTTGATTGCAATAGCAGTTTTACTTTATGCAATAACAAGATAGTTTTATATAACAACACATGTTAACTAGAATTTTACAATAATCAAATCATATCACCCTCTTTGCAGATAGCACCCCTTCAATGTAGATGCCTTTAACATTCAAAATATCTACACATGAATAAAATAGATTTTCTAAGGTATAATTAGCAGGAAAATGTTTATATTATAATCTGCTATCAAGAAATATTAAATGTTATTCATAATTTACATAATTACAAGTGTAGACTATACTCCACGCTAGGTCATAATAGGTTAAACCGTTTACACTACTATGTTTGATTAGACACAAAGAATCAACGGTATTAATAGGGAAATAAAATAATTTTTTTTTCAAAATATATTGTATGTGGGGTTTCTGTACATATTGCGCCATGCAAAACTGGGCACGGAATGGAAATAGCGAAAAATCCTTACATAAAATACCCGGGCTGCAAGGAAATGTCAGAAATACTTAACAATTACAAACAACAACTTAAGGAGAACACTTCATCAACATCATTTGCTACTAAATCTTCAAGTACTCAAAGATCAAATACAGACTTATCTAATAAGGTAAACGAATCTATCAAAGAGACGCACAAGTACGAATATGATGAGTTTGAATGTGATGATTAAACCGCTGAACGTTTTAATAACTAGCTTCTAAGTGTTTTTTCAATTTTTTTTGTCTTTGGTTTTCAATAAAACTATGTTTTAAAAATATAAAATACAATGTGTACATACAACCATAGTATATATTGTGATTTTTACAAAGCGGCCCCAATGTGTTGCAAAATGCGTACAGCCAATAAATCGAGTTTATCAAGTGTATTCTGGTCAATAATAAAACTATCCTGCATATATCGAATTTAGTTACAGCAAAAGACTAGATAATTATCTCTTAAATCAATCTATCCTGCCATTACTATTATGTATTTAACACACGACGTTATTTTGACCTGCTAGGATTAAACTTAACATATTAATTTTACAGGTTTATAATATTAGAAGCATGTAATATAATTCAAAGTATTTAATGAAATTTTATACATTTCATTGGTCACTACGTTACTTTTGTTTAATAACTTGATTTCAGTTTAGTGAATTAATTTTCGCAAAGAACGCGATATCTAAATATCAATTTTCTGAAAAATATTTTTAAAGTACTAAACCTTGCTATAGTAATAAGAAATTTATGAACCAATTGTCTCAAGATGCATGCTTTTTCTAAATGAACTACAATCGATTTAAGAGATTAGTTCGTTTTTTGTGCAGCAAATTTCTTGTTTCCATTATGAAAAGAGCGCGATAAACGCAATTAGTCTATTTAATGAATTTAATTATTTGAATTGTCCAAAGTAGCAGTTGGTTTTATAAATTTATTCATCAGATGATAGACTGTATTTTCTCATGTTTGGTTGTATTAGGTTTTTTGAACAATCATGATTCTATTTTGCATTTTCTTTTAAGGTGGTGATCGTGGAAACATTTAATCTCACAAAAACATTTATACACTCTTACTAATATTAAAGTTACTGAAACAATTTTTCAAAGAATTTTTACAACGTTATTATTTTTCTAAATAAATTCTTATCGGTATAAGATCTTTTCAATTTGTTATAATGTTTTTGAATAGTTTTCGAATGTTTTTCTAAAGGTAAATTTTGCACCCAATTATCCGACAAATTCGAAAGGAGTAAGGAGAAAAGTTCACCCGTTTCATCAAAACGATATTAAAAAATTGTTGTTTTTAATCAGACATAATTTGCTAAATGATTTAACTCAACGTTAATGATTCTCACTTTATATGATGAAGGTACCCAGAAATGGTTTATCTCAGAATTAGCATAGTAAAAAATTGCTGTTGAGTGTGCAGTTGTTTGCCTTAATAATCAACCCAAGAAATTACTTTCAGTTGTGATACAGTGGATGGTTGCATTAGGGCTAATTGGAAAGCAGCATAAAAACCAACCGCACGTAAATGAACTAAAACTGGGTGTAAAACTTAACGCTAAATATTATATTTTTTAGGGGAAACAGGCGGAGAGAAAATTTTGATAGTGCGTTAAAGATGAGTTAAACATTTTTCTTCTGAAAAAACTTTAAAAATCATACCAAATTTTACAAAATATTACTTTTAATAGAGTAGATAAGTATCTTAAAATGAACAATCAAATTTATTCTCCTTATAAAATATACATTCTATAAATACTTTTAAATTATTAGTAGGGTTACCGGTTTATAGACCTAATAATTTTGTTTTTAAAACTAACGAATTAACCTAAAAATGGCAAAAATTGACCTATATAATAGACATAATAAAAATGCAAAAATCATACAAAATTACATTTTATTCTAAAGAATTGCAGTAGCAACCCATGTAATTTTCTAAATGTTGTCTTCTAAAAAATTTCTTTCATCGATTAGAATGTGGTTCAACATCGAGAAAGATCTCTCAACCTCTGCACTTGTAGGTGGTGCCTTTTGCAAAAGCATAGTCACATGGAGATAAATCCTCGGATGTATTGACTTTTTCCAGAAAATCTGCATTCTTCAAATCGCTTTTTATATATTTCAGCATGATCATTTGTTTCCACCGCCAACGGGAATTGTTTTTTCCTCGCCCCCGAGCATTAACAAATCTTTGATGTCTTTCCTCTTTGCGGAGCACTTCGCCTACTCTTCCATCTACTCCTACTTCATCTCCTGTGACTGTCCTCGTTGCTGTAAAACTAGACTTGTTTTTGTATTTTCGTAGTGGCTACCTTCATTATTGTTATTATTATTATTATTATTATTATTATTATTATTATTATTATTATTATTATTATTATGACGCTGAAAAGCTGATTATTTGGGATTTTCTTGTATTCAGCGCCCTTTGCATTATTTGGCTTTAGTTTTTATTCGATTTCAATGAAAATTGGTGTGTAGCTTCGCTTTGCAATGCTTCAATTGCGTCTTATGTTTTAGCAAGATAGGGGCATTACTTTAGGCAAAAATGGGCTTCCAAATTTTGGCAAAATGAACTATTATAAGGGCGCTGAATACAAACTGAATTGAACTATTATAATGGCGCTAAATATAACTAAGGGTCTATTATAAGGGCGCTAAATATTTTATTGTAGTTTCTTATTTAATATTAGTACATCTTACTGTTAAATGATAAACTACATGATGACATACCACAGTCTTCACATTTGAACAATTTTTCCCACACATAGATTGGTTCTTGAAGTAGAAATTTTTACCAGCTGGTCTTAGCAAAATCAGCTCTTGGGTTTGCTTAAAGTAACTTGAAAAGCACTTCTAGATGTGTAATTGAGCTTAGAAGATAATAAAATTAGTCTGAAATTGATCGGAGCATTATTCGCAGCACAGTCAACATTTTCTCAATGTCATAGCCATAATGAAATTTTTTAAGGGAATGACCTTAATAAAAAGTTGATTGTTCAGTTAATAATGCTCAGATCTACTTCAAACCACTTTTATTCTCTTCTAATTTACATTTTACTGCTAGAACCAACTTTTGAACTTATTTAACAAAAAGACTAGCACAAAATTGTTTTATTCAGTAACGTCCTACATTATTCTGCCCCTACAATAATTCATGTTAAGATTTCTTAAAAATATCGTACTAGATCTCTTCTAACAAACAATGGAAACCATTTTCTAGATGTAAAACTTCATGTAGAAGCAAATATACCAATCCGAACACTATTCGTTAAGCAATCTAAGTTTTCGCAAGGGCGTGCCCCCTAAAAAGTTTTTTTATGAAAAAATACTCAAGATAAGATTGTATTCAATATATATATATATGAAGAGCTGAATTCCAAAAGGCGCTAAGTCCATTTTTTGACATCCAGATTTTTGTAGAGTTTAAGTAGGGCTTTCATAACACACATGCATTTTATTCCAAAAGGAGTTATATCCCACTTTGCTGTATGCACAAAGTATTACTTTTTTTTCAAACAGCGCTATATCCATTTCATTTTAGTTCCAAAGAGAGTTAACTCTGAATTGGACTTAGCGCCTTTTGGAAACAAGCTCTTCATATATAATATTCGTCATTATAATAGTTTTTGTATTCAACGCCATTATAATAATTCACGAAAGTGTGTTTAGCGCCATTATAATAGTTGACGTGTATTCAACGCCATTATAATAGGGTCATTTAGCAGAGTATTCGTTACCATATAGATGAACATTCCTATTTCGAAACCTACACTTTTACCTTCGGTTAGTTTTTTCTGGGACATGAACTGTGCACTTTTGTCCGTTTTCTGGAATATGGTTAGTTTTGTTATTCATTCATGCGATTTCGTACACCATTTCAGTTATTTAAACTAGCAGAATTTAATCGGTCCCACACTGTTTTCATTAGTGATTGTTTGGTTTCCAATTAGTGGATTTTGAGTTTTTTCTTATTTCCCATCTGTTACACTGTTTAAATTTCTTGGACATTTCGTCGTTGTCACATGATTTTCAGAAAAAGCTATGGAAAGCCCTCTCTGTTTTGAGTTAAGTGCACAATGTTAGTTGACAGACCACTCAATAATTTTTTGGTTTTTTTGGTAATGATGAGATCATTGATTATGTATCAAAATTACTGCCATTAGAAATTGTTGCAAGGGCTGTATCAGCTCACCTAATCCAATGTCGAACTTTCATCTTTTGTAACTATTACAGTAGACTTAATTGCAGAAATTTTTCTATTATATCTACTTCCAGATTCCATGCAGCCTAACTTTGTGTTCTCCTTTGCAATAACAAGCCGAATTCATTATAATACTTAGATTCAGATGAATATATGCAGAATAATGATAACTATAATTGCAAGGATTTATGCTAAATGAAAGTAGATAGAAAGTGGACTTCATTTTATATTTTTATGTAAAAATGTGTACTTTTCTCCTGGTTTTTAAAACACTTTGTACGAAAATAAGGTTTTTTCAAAGCACATATTTAGTAAAAATTGGAGTCATCCATCCTGATCCAATCGTAGAAACCACATCAATGTCTAGTGTGCAGCCTCCTGACATTCGCTATTCCTTCGCTCTTCCTGAAGAGGTTATTGATGCTGGACTTCTTTCTTCATTGCAGCTGGAATCCGTGTGTTATGCCTCTCAAAGGCATGAAGTAATTCTTGAAAATGGTGAAAGAGCTGGTTTTCTTATAGGCGACGGTATTTATTTAATTTTCAAATTTATTCTAAATTTTGGAAAGACATTGCAATTTGGAAAATTTAATTTCGAAATTCTATCGGGGTTGGTATTTAGGCGCTGGTGTTGGCAAAGGACGAACAATTGCTGGTATAATTTATGAAAACTATGCACTTGGACGGAAAAAGGCTTTGTGGTAATATATTTTTATTATTTATTCAAGTTCTTACACACGCAAAGTAGGTGTATCATATTTATTTAAAAATTTTAGTAAAAAAGTTCTCAAGTACGTTTGTGTGATGATATATGATATTAATATTAAGAATAATTAAATAACGATACCCATTTAAGACTGAATACCTATAAGTGCTTAATGTTATATAAGTCATTAGTAGTATAAAAAAGGTAATTTTTGACATCTTTTACATTTAATATTTTCCATGCGTAATTCTACTATAATATTTGGTCATTTTATATTCATTCCTTGTTGAGTTTAAGATATGTTTTTGCGTATAATTTAGGCAATTAGCAATGCTGAAAGTCCTATTTAATTTTGTATAAAATGAAGCATTTTTGAATTACTCCATTGCATGGTCACATATATATATAT
>CABFPE010000250.1:1077228-1097912 GCA_900660155.1 Hofstenia miamia
TTGGGTAAACAAAAAAGAAATAATTGTTGGACCTTTTTTTAATACCATTTAATAATAGTAAGACAGCTAATGCAACATGAACATTAGTGTATATAATGTAAGAAAAGTGGATATTCAATTTTTAACATAAGCGGCACAATATATGTGAATTCGGTAGTTCTGATGAACACGAAGCCATCGTGCTACCAATTCCACTGCTAGTAATATAGGAACTTTCTGTAAGTCAGTAAGTGAGGATACTTTTTTTGGATGAACAGACACTTTTTAATGAAATCTAACCTGTTTTAAGGCCTTTTTGGGAACCGAAAAGAACCCACTCTTTGTACATTTAATTATATTCTCATCAAATGATCGGGAATGTTTATTTTTGCTTTTGTTTTTAATACATTTCTGTATATATTTTATAATAATCATGTATATATAGTTTATTTTTCTGGATTTCTTTTCAAACCGACAAAGATTCCCTGAAACTTATTTAATGTCAAATTGAATTTAATTTACAACGGATATCATTAAAATGCGCTTACATTTATTTCAATTCCTTGTAATTTTCTAAAATATCCAGTAAAATTTGAGAAAGTACAAACATTGCAATTTATGTGGAACATAAACAATTATATGGCAATTTTAAATTTTAAGTAACTTAAGTGGTTGCATCAATTTTTTGTAGCTCCTTGTCAAGAGCGTCGAATTTAACAAAATTTATAATGAATTAATAGCTTCATTCATCTGATTTCAATGCTAGATTTTCCGTTCATGTCTATCCCTCGATCCATCTAATCTCCATGATCATGGTTCATGCAATTTATGAAAACTGAGAAAATAAGTCGATACAGGAAAAACGAATAAATAATGTAGACTTTATTTGCTAAAACAAATTTGATCTTGCATTTCTGATTTCCTTTCATCTAAATCAGACCCAACGCCAGCTTTTTAAAAAACAAGACCCAAGCCAGTGTGGTTTCGTACACATTCTACTATGAAAGAACAATTTAAAGAACATTTACTGCATAGCGAATGTCGAAAGAGAACTTTCATGGTTTTTTTCACTGATTAAGATCCACGTAAGCAACAAATTCTAAATTGATAGCGATCTGAGATGGAAGGTCTATCTCATAATTTATAGACATGCAGTTCCTGCAACTGCCTAATGAAACACTCATTCTTTGGGCACCACTAATTAATGTAATGTTGCGAAATATTAGGACCTCTGTAAGATGTATGTACAAAGTTGTATATGAGTATAAATATATTTTTATTGGGCTGTGTTGTTCAGGGTCCTCTCACAAAGACAAACCTTCGCAAAGAACCAAAATGTTTTATATTTTAGTAATCCTAAATAGCATGTTTTTTCCTAATATTCTATATAGTTATGCTCTAAACTTGTCGTGGGCAATATAGATGTATTTACGAAGTTTTTAAATTTTCTTAGCCCATCAAAAGATCATTGCAGCCAAAATTTGATTACCTTATAGAACTTTTAAAATAAAAATATGATGGCTTTTTTTCAACTGTGTTAGTGTCACTGTAAATAACTATTTGAACTCTTGGTGCTGTATAAATGAATTTTTGCTAAGATTTTGAAGCATTTTAAATGTTTTTTGTTGAAAACAAAATGTTTTTAAAAATGAATTTCACTATACAAAAGAAACTTTCTTTATCAAAAAATAAAATGAAAATTGGCCAAATACCGAACGATGTTATATCGACTATTTACAATCCAATATAATGTCTAATAATGACATTCACTAGTCAGAAGCATATTGTGAATTTATAAACAGTTTTTACAAATTTTTTCTTAAATTCTGATAGTTATATTTTTATGTATCACACATATTTATTTAGTAATTCCCAATTATAAATACCTACAAATTACGGATGTGTGCGGGTGCAGCAAAGGAAATGAAATTTTTTTGCAGGAACATATTATCTAAATAAAATTTCTGATGAGAAAATTAGAAGAAATTTTAATTTACAATCTAAAATTTAAGTCTATTGCTAAAAATCAAAATTATAGCGATAATCATTTCAAAAATAATTTGTCATTTTTCTTGTTTTTGGAATTATTCACAGCACTGTACTGTATATATGTTTTACCACATTTTTATATTTCCTCATCAATAATTTACAACTTATTTTAGTTCAAGTACGCCAAGATTTCTTCTAAGGAGAATGGCTCTGTTAAGAAAGGAGTTATTTTTTCTACATATGCATCATTAATTAGTGAAACCACTCGTAACAAAAAGTTCCGCACTCGGTTGAAGCAATTGGTTCATTGGTTTGGAGATGATTTTGATGGCGTGGTAAGTGATTAATAAAAATCAAGTCTAATCTAGTTTTCACCAGGTTAATCATATTCATATCACAAATTGAATTGTCATGGGCGTTTTCATTGAGTGCAGTTTTAATTTTGTTTTGGATTTTGAGTGAATATTATTTTTATTGCATTCATTCGCTAAATTTCACTCTATACAGCTTTAGTTTTTTCATTATTTAATATTAAAATATTTAACCAAAACCCGTCTCACGGTTATAAAATGTTGAATTCAGAACTGTTTTGGACCACACGCACGCGGGCTTTGCCATTGAAAATTGACTTCAAACAATAACTGTATTTTGTATTAAAATTGGAATAGTTTGAACGAACGACACAAAATGACTTAGTGCCTTATATTTTCACAATAAGCGAATTTTTTGTATTTTTATGCGAATTTCAATTCAAGAATGCTTAAAATCGAGAGTTTTTTTGCTTTGCATCTACACTGTATTTCTAAGCCTTGATGTAATGACTGCCCTCTGTTGTTAAAAAAGTGATATTGCTAAATTTCTTTCTCAAACGTAATTGTTGCTTGTTTATATCATTTTTTGTTCTAAAGCACTTTTGTGACAAAGATGAAATTTTAATTTGAACTAGATTGTATGTATATTTATTCCGAATTGAAGCTACTATGAACACATTTAAATTAGCCCCATCTACATCTGATTTCAATGTGAAGTGGTAATATATTTATAAAACTATTTAAATTTAATTCTTAAATAAGCTTTTGTTGGGTAGGAAATTTTCTCGTTTCCTTTGCAGTCAAGCCTGGTTTATTTATAGTTTTAGTACCTATTTGCTACAAAAATATTTAAGTGCCGCAAAGTCTAATTTTGCTAAATTGTTAAATGTCCAATCCTTAAAAAATGCTGCACCAACTGTCTACATCATTTTCTGCTTCGATTTGTGAGTCATCAGACATGAAGCATGCACTCAATATGAACTGTATAGTGACAAAACTACATGCATATGTAACGAAACTTTTATTACGTCTCCTCGCGAAAATATTTCATTCCGAACAATCCACGGGTCAATTGTTCAGGCAATAGCCTTGTGTTGACAAACCCTCATCCAACTCTTGTGTGCATATCATTAGTCAGTGTGTGAGACATCTCGTGGACATCTTATATGATATTAACTCGCAGCAGTTGAGAAATTATTGACTTGTTCATTTTTTGTTTAATATACCTGGGACCGTTATTGTTTCATAACGTGCATTGGATGTAAAATTACTTGAATGATAGGCATACAAACATTATAAATGCGAACATATTTCAAATTTCTTCAAGTGCTTGTCTTCTACAAACATTCTAAAGTGGAAATGTAATAAATAATTTTTTCAAGTTATTTATTCACAGCACTGTAAAGACAAATACTTTGACATCTGTTATTTCATACATTATTTCTAAAATATAGCGCATTAATATGTTGTGGCCACGACATATCTATATATACTCATCTGCATTTTTCGTCCAATTTGTATAACTGAGTCCAATATAAATGGAATTGCATAAAATCAATACAAGGAGGTGCAGCACATGTCAGATTTGTTGGCACAAACGTGTTTGGATTTCATTGTTAATCTTGCGTTGAATGTAACTGATACGCTGTGCGCAAGAGAAAATTTATACGTGGCGACTTTACTTAATAATATCAAGCGTCGTATACATATATATGATAAAATATAATTTAATTTCCATGTATATGATCCCGATCATCGAGTAATTTCACTTTAGCAATCTATCAATCTTAGATGAATATAAGCGTGCTTCTTGGATAAGCCATGATAATTTTAAATAGTTTTTCTGGTCTTTGCATTTTCCTAACAATCCCATTTCAGTTCTAATCAAAATAAACATTTTCACACATATTTTTCAAGTATTTCTTCATTTTTTCATATTTGTGCAACAAAATTCCTATTTTAGCTGGTATTTGATGAGTGTCATCGAGCAAAAAATTTGGTTCCGACCGGAAGCACAAAGCCTACAAAAACTGGTCAAACTGTATTGGAGTTACAGAAAAGATTGCCGAAAGCTCGTGTTATATATGCAAGTGCCACAGGTGATTAATTCTTTAGGCTTCCTAAGTTTTTCAATAATATGTTCTTACTTTGTTTCATAATTTATTATAATTTTATTACTACATTATTTGTATCATATTTGTGTCTTGAAATATGGTCTTGAAGTCCAAATGCAAATCGATTTTTTAGCATATTTATTCGCATGAGAAGTCTATATTTGTGTTGATCAAACTAGGTGGACAATCGCTCTGATGCTACATTCATTTATTAAAATGCATTAAAATATAAATTGGCAATACTGAAAGTAAGAAATGGTAAATATATAATTATCAGAGGCACTATGTTGAGTTCCACATAAAATTTCATATAATGCATTTAATTATTGGAAAATGTGATTCCATATGTTCCACTTAATGCATACAAAATTTTCATTTTGCAAAAATCCATTTCATATCACGGTCATCTTTAATATTAATGATGACCGTGTTATCTCTGCGGATGCACACTTCCAATTTTGTAACAATCCCATGATCAGCTCTACTTTATTATATTATATGTATAGATTTTAACCAAACCCTTTTCCAACCATGTTTGATTTAGGTGCATCTGAACCCAAAAACATGGCCTACATGACCAGATTGGGTCTGTGGGGCCCTGGGACACCGTTTCGCGAGTTTCAGGATTTCATCCGAGCAGTTGAACGACGAGGCGTTGGTGCTATGGAAATTGTTGCGATGGATATGAAAGTAAGTGTCTGTCACTTAACCTACGAGGAATGTTCTTATTTTTAATTTGCTAAAGGTGTTTCCAATTGTAGTTTTAGCAAAAATTATCTGTTGTGATTAGTGACTGTGACTCGGCAGTTATGTGATTATAATAGTAAAGTTATTTAAGTAATATATTTCATAAAATACTCAAAATGTGATTTATACATGGAAACAAATTCTTCATTTAACTAAATCTTAAGTATAGCACTCAAGTCGCAATTCTATTTGGGTGCATTTGAGACAGATATCACAAAATTGTTATATTCCACTTAAGACCCTTCGAGTTGACTTTTGTAGGCTCGAGTCGAATTACAATTATATATAGACTTATTTTTCTCGTTTGGCTAAGCTCTATAAATGGGCTAGCTTATATAAATGTACGACAGAAATACAACATGATCAGCTAAACGACTGAAACCAAGCCTGATGGCTTATGGATAAATAATGATAGATCGATTGATTCTTCGACATTATAGGCAAAAACTGAGAAAAATTAGATGCTATTCAAGCTAATATCGAGTTGTTTCGAATATTTGATTTAAGTTTTTGGACCGCGAATCGAATTTTGAGTGCTCATGGAGCCCTAATCTCACTGATTTACATTTTTAGCCCTATTTCTACTAGTTATTTTTAAGTAACGTCGATTTTTCTACATTTTTGAGGAATTTTATCCAAGCTTGCTAAAAAATATTAAAAGCGTTTTACATGAACACATCTTTGGGGTTGGGTGCGCTCATGCCATGATGGACATTGTACTAATACATATTCTTGTGCCTGAAATGCATACAGGTATTTTGTTTTCTGAAAAATAACTGTGTTTAATAATCAAAATGTCAAAATTCATTGGATTAAAGCCATTGCACCAGTCTTAAAGAGCTATTCAGCACGATGTATTTCGCTCTAGGAATTTTTTGAACAATGCACTAGATAATGCTTAAAATATTTGAAAAGCTCCAGTCTAGATATANCACACTTCCAATTTTGTAACAATCCCATGATCAGCTCTACTTTATTATATTATATGTATAGATTTTAACCAAACCCTTTTCCAACCATGTTTGATTTAGGTGCATCTGAACCCAAAAACATGGCCTACATGACCAGATTGGGTCTGTGGGGCCCTGGGACACCGTTTCGCGAGTTTCAGGATTTCATCCGAGCAGTTGAACGACGAGGCGTTGGTGCTATGGAAATTGTTGCGATGGATATGAAAGTAAGTGTCTGTCACTTAACCTACGAGGAATGTTCTTATTTTTAATTTGCTAAAGGTGTTTCCAATTGTAGTTTTAGCAAAAATTATCTGTTGTGATTAGTGACTGTGACTCGGCAGTTATGTGATTATAATAGTAAAGTTATTTAAGTAATATATTTCATAAAATACTCAAAATGTGATTTATACATGGAAACAAATTCTTCATTTAACTAAATCTTAAGTATAGCACTCAAGTCGCAATTCTATTTGGGTGCATTTGAGACAGATATCACAAAATTGTTATATTCCACTTAAGACCCTTCGAGTTGACTTTTGTAGGCTCGAGTCGAATTACAATTATATATAGACTTATTTTTCTCGTTTGGCTAAGCTCTATAAATGGGCTAGCTTATATAAATGTACGACAGAAATACAACATGATCAGCTAAACGACTGAAACCAAGCCTGATGGCTTATGGATAAATAATGATAGATCGATTGATTCTTCGACATTATAGGCAAAAACTGAGAAAAATTAGATGCTATTCAAGCTAATATCGAGTTGTTTCGAATTTTGAGTGCTCATGGAGCCCTAATCTCACTGATTTACATTTTTAGCCCTATTTCTACTAGTTATTTTTAAGTAACGTCGATTTTTCTACATTTTTGAGGAATTTTATCCAAGCTTGCTAAAAAATATTAAAAGCGTTTTACATGAACACATCTTTGGGGTTGGGTGCGCTCATGCCATGATGGACATTGTACTAATACATATTCTTGTGCCTGAAATGCATACAGGTATTTTGTTTTCTGAAAAATAACTGTGTTTAATGTTTAATAATCAAAATGTCAAAATTCATTGGATTAAAGCCATTGCACCAGTCTTAAAGAGCTATTCAGCACGATGTATTTCGCTCTAGGAATTTTTTGAACAATGCACTAGATAATGCTTAAAATATTTGAAAAGCTCCAGTCTAGATATAAAATGTGTTAAATAAAATGCATGCAGTAGTAATAGTAATATGTAGTTCAATTTTATTTAGCTTCGTGGAATGTACCTGGCTCGCCAGTTAAGCTTTACGGATGTTCAATTTAGAGTAGAAGAAGTACCTTTAAATGAGGCCTTTGTAGCAATGTATAACAAGTCTGTGGATTTGGTAAGTAAATGTTATACAAATGTGATGCTGTAAACTTATGCACTAAATAATGTCAACGTGCCCAAATGAAATCTTTTGGAATATGTGGGGCCAATATATTTTTACTAATAGCAAATTTATTTAATAATATATATATATATATATATATATATATATATATAGTTTTTGCTATTTTGTTTCCTACTTGATCAAAAGAAATTTCAAAAAATATTGTTATATCTTCAAAATGCTCTTATTTAACGATGACATTCTATAAAGCTTCTAAAAATTTATAATGGTAATGGCTTCTCATAGTTTGTTTCAACCAAAGTTGTTTTAACAAATGTTGTCATTTTTTACGGGATATCTATAAAGACATATTGTTGGTTGTTCACAGGCCTTCTCAAATATGGAAACAACCAATTGCTCGTCAAAAAATTCTTCCACCAGCAGTTTACATGAAATTCTTAATGAGTAAAGAAATAGATTTTTGATTCATTTAATCATATAACCAGGGTTGGCATGTTTTAAACACGACCTGTTTAAAACATGTTTTAAACACTGTTTAAAACAACTGTTTTTTGCAATGTTTTTTTAAAATGTTTTTTTCAAATTTATTTAGTACTTTATGGAAAATTGGGAAAATAATTTTTTGGTTTCGTTCATTCTTAATTTATAAGCTATTTTATACCGCAAAAACCGTTAAATCTGCGTTTGTTTATGTGCATGCAACGAAAAATAAATGTTGATATGGTTTTCATAATTCAATGTTTGCTACTATATACATTTTCAGTAAAATTTTAGTACCTTGAGGTTGACATGTATAAGAGTAAAAAAACATTGTTTTAAACGTTTAAAAATTTTTTTTGTAAAAACACTTTTTGCCAACCCTGCATATAACGTATATGAAGTTACTGCGACATCTGATACATTTGTCATTTGACCCATTTGAATGCTTTCATTTTCTTTGTTATAAGTGGCATTCTCATTTAGAGAATACACTCAGCATCTCATTTTTAACAAATATATGCTGAAAATGGGCATTATATATAATGCTCGGTGATTTCGAAAGAATGAGTTCGGTTTTGGTTTTACACCTAAAAAATCGTGGTTTCGGTTTTTTTAGCTAACTACTATTGGTATTAGTAAAGGGCCATTAAAGAGAAAAATTCCTTTTCAAAGATATTTTCACAACCCTGTATTAAGTTGTTAATCAAGCAAAATTACTTTCAACTTGACAAGCATTTTGGATTCAAGAAGAATGCATTATTTTTTATAATAACTATATATTACTGAAAACCGAAAAACTCGCTTTTAATTATTTTTTCTCGGTTCGGTTTCTGTTTTATTTTCGGTATACCGCCGATCTCTAATTATTTAATATGTGCATCAAACAATATTACCTTGCAATGTCCTCAAAACTCGTCTTCGATCTCTTAGAACGTTTTACTTGCGATGTCATAAACAGAAGTTCCAACAGATTTCGTTTCCGTTTGATTGTTGATGGCACAACTTGGTCAACCCCCACTATATACATTTTGAGAATTTTTTGCGTGGATAATTCTTTATTTTTAAGTCGCAATTTGCAAAATACATTGCTAATCGCTGTAAAGCTGATTGAATAATTGTCATTATATAAAACCATTGACAAATTTCAAGTCAATAGTTGGTGAAAGCATTGTATATAAGCTTACTCAAATTGAAAGTAATGCTATACAGTCAATTTTTTTTTGGTACGGTAGGATTATAATTTTGCAAATGCGCACATTCAATGTTGTACACTAAATTGTTGAACGAAGTCTCTCAATGCGCAATAACATTAATGATATAGACTTTCTCCAAACATTATTTTAGTGTACTTAATTCATTTATATAATTTCAAAACGCAACAATTTTGTGTACTTACGAATAACTTTCCTTTTGATATACTAAAGTAGATTTTCTTAAGATTGGATTAAAAATCACTTTTTGGGTTACGGAGATAGCCTTATTTTTTAATACATATTTTATTTGACCGTGCCTTTTCCAAATGTATTTGAGAAAGCTTACGTTGCATTTCAGAAAAAAGGAATTTTGTGTTTTTGAAACTAGCAGCAACTAGAATGAAGGACTTCAAATGTGTATAGCTCCTATTTGGTCTCTACAGTACCTAGATATCCCTAATTCGCAAAATTGGGTTCATATGTTCCTGAAATTCCCTATTTTGTTCATTTTCAGGTTGGTTCAATTTTAGTCTAGGCCTTAGAAACATGGCAATTGCTAGTTTTGAACTTCAGATATTTCTGCTGTATTTTTGCGATTTTCCAAGAAGCGATTGTCGCTTTCACAGACCATAGTCGCTACGATTGAATGTGCCAAAATTTCATTGTTTCTCAATTTGACGACGATGTACTAAAATTACACATCATCACGTGTAGTTTATTGTCCTGTGGGTTCGTAGACGTACGATGCCTATATCCAATACTTATGTATTGAAAAGAATAATGGGCCAGAAGAAATTAAATCACAATAAGAGTTTATAAGGCGTGAACAAGAAATTCATAAAAACGTAAATTAGATATAGTTAACGAAATTGAAATATCCAGCTCAGGAAATAATGTGTCTTCAGCAATGCAATAATGCTTTAACTTTGAAAAAACCAAATGATTAAAGAATTTCCACTGGCATATACCAATATCAAACAACCTAAAAACATAGAAGGTGCTAATAATCAAATATCGGCTTAATTCGTTTCAATTGTTCATGAATTAATGGTTTGCAATGAATTAGCGTTTTGCTGGTTGTGAAGTGCATATGTGGTGTAATATCCTAAATTTAAAGAGCTGTAGTGTGAAGGCACTGGAGGCCTAATATTAGGCTTTTAAAATGCAATTTTTCAAATCTGATTTAACAATTTTATTCCATTGGAGATTCTCTCTCAATGTTAGAAACAGAGAATTGCAAATCGTTCATTTTGACTGAGAATATTTTGATGTTAAAGTGACTTCCTCCATCAAAAACGTTAAGTATATCGTGAAACCTTGCCAAGTTGTAAGGTGAATGCAAATTACGATTTTCAAATGCAAATTACGCTTTCTAAAATGTATTTGGAAAAGGTGTAGTCTTTAAAATTTAGTTGCAAGTGTTCGAAAATTACTTATTTAAAAAAAATTCTATCTTTAGTGGGAAATGGCGCGAGATTATTTTGCAAAAGCCGCTGTGTTCGTTACTGATGGTGAAAACAAACTCTCTAAAATGATGTGGGGTCAGTTTTGGTCGTCTCATCAACGCTTCTTCAAATATCTATGCATTGCATCTAAGGTATTTTCAAAAAATTTATTGCTTTTCATTTCATGTTATATTTAAGATATTTATGTAGTAAATTTGTTAGTCATGAATTCGCCTAAATAGCTAAGCTAAAGAAAAGTTTGTGCAATAACTCTTGGAGAATGTCTTTGAATCTATCGATCATGTTTGTTCATGTCGTTGAACCACTTTGGGATATTTTGTAATATGGAAAATTTGAATCATATCTTTTGTAAAAAAAATTGCGCTTTTTAAATGCAATAACCAAGTTGCAGAATACTTGACCTTGTTTCTAGCATTTAGTCAATTACTTATTTACAAAAAGTTCTGTTCAACCTTCAATAGCTTTTATTTTGATTATTAGATGTAAGTGTATTTTCTTTTCGAGGTTTCAAACAATTCACGTATTTTAGCACAAATTTTGGGTTACTAATAACATTCAACGGTTTATAAAGTCACTTTTTTTATACAGAAGTTAGCATGCATGATATAATAACATATAATTTATCAGCAGTGACAAGTGTATTTGTAAATATATTATATGGTTACTATATGTCTCATGTTGTACAGTCCTGGTATATGTTTGAAAAAGATTCCTTCTTTGGTTTTTAGAAAAGCACCACTGATTTGATAACTTTTAGGTGGATTACGTTGTAAAATTAGCACGCGATGCCGTCAAAAATGGCCGTTGCGTTGTAATTGGTTTGCAATCCACTGGCGAAGCAAGAACAATCGAACAAGTGGAGAGCTTAGGAGGTGACTTGGATGACTTCGTTTCAACTGCAAAGTAATTGTTTAACTGATCAATAAATACAAGCATTAGGGATATTCCAAAATTAAGATTTCTTAAGTTTATGATGAGAATGGCGTTATACATTTATGAATTTTGAATTTGGAAAATATTGATGAAAGTTATCTAGTCTATGGTTGATTCATGTTTATTCGAAAGTTTTTCATCAAGTTCGGGGTCAAGTTCAACACAGCTCTGTTTTATGAATGTTTAAAAAATGTGTGCTCATTAAGGCTGGCTAATTTAATCATTTATTCATATTTTGACGAAAGCATATAGTGATCTAATATTTAGGAAACATTACAACTAAGCGAACATAAATGGAAAGTAAAGCTGTTGGGCTTTGATCAAAATGTATTGAGGTAACCTTTTCATAGGCTGCCCGCAAAATTTATAAGACGAATACTGTATTTCAAAAAAATATTAGTTTTTAAGTCGATTTATCGTATTTTAATGGCAAATTTTATATCTGATTCAAAATGCTACTTCGTGCTAAGATAGATTCACATATATGCGCTCATAATTTTCTGTTCTTAAAAATTTTTTAATCAAAATATTGAAAATCTTTTATAAATATATAAGCAAATGGACCACACGTGCTTGTTGGTAGCGTTACGTTTAAATTGGAGAAGGTAATAAAAAGGAAAAAATTTACAATCGAAAACCTAACCATCATTGACTTTGGCGACTCTCAGTTATTTGGTGCACGTATCAATTTCGAAGGCTTTAAGGAGTAAAAAAAGACTTTCAGAATCAGTGATTTTTCAATGTCAATGAACAGCTTTTATATCTTCATCTTTTTATTTTTTCTTATGTCTTTTATTCACCCCTAGGTGAATAGGCCACACGTTCCGTTTAAATTGGAGAAGGTAATAAAAAGGAAAAAATTTACAATCCAAAACCTAACCATCATTGACTTTGGCGACTCTCAGTTATTTGGTGCACGTATCAATTTCGAAGGCTTTAACGAGTAAAAAAAGACTTTCAGAATCAGTGATTTTTCAATGTCAATGAACAGCTTTTATATCTTCATCTTTTTATTTTTTCTTATGTATATATTCACCCCTAGGTGAATTGGAACTGACGTTTAAGTATTGATTTGTTTTTACTTCTTAAAAAGTAATATGTTACATGATTTAATTTTTTAGATGAATGCCCATGAAATTTAAGCTATAGAATATATTTCCAATATTAACACATAAATTTAATTTTACATGACATGTCGTTTTCCTATTTTTGTAGCCGTTTTTCACACTACATACAACGTTAATTTAAATTTTTATTCTTTCTTTAACTTTTTCCTAATTTTTTTATTCTAATCTACACTGTCCTTTTTAATTTTTAATGTGTATTAATGGAAATTGACCGAAGCTTCGTTTACTCCAACTTCGTTTAGGGGCGTTTTTCAGTCATTAGTTGAACGGCATTTCCCTGCATCTGATCAACTGCGAATACCAACTTTAGCTACAGAAGTCAATCAAGAGTCCCAAACTAAGCGCAAAAGTACAGTTTTGGTCATTACTTATTAACCTTTTGTTCCTAATAGATAGGCATGCATTTATTTTTGAATTTTAGTTCTCAATCCTCTGCGTAAGGATGGAAAGAAGCGTCGATTAGAACATAACAATGTGGATTTCTCAAACAGTGATAGCGAAATGGTCAGTATTATTTAATTGTTCTTCCTTAATAGTATTCTCATCGAAGTTCACTGCCGTAACTTTCTGTATCGATTTAGGAATCTAGTGAAGGTGAAAAACCCAATGGATTCCAGAATTCATCAGATGAAGACGAAGGAAATCCTTTTGGCTCTTCAAATGAAGATGATCCGTGGTTGCGTAAAGAGACTGAAGTTAAGAAAAGTAAGCAAAAGAACAAGAAGAAAATCGATAAAGTCAAGCGAAGGCGACATGATTCTTCAGAATTTTCTTCTGATTCGGAAATGATCGATTCTTATGCTGCTAAGTGTAATTTTGCGCGTAAGTCCGTTTTCAAAAACCGATTTGCAGATTTTTTATAGGTTATTTGTTTTCAGAAAAATATGGTTTTTTCTTAATTTTGAGCAATTTTACCGATCAATTCTCATATATATATTTCAAGGAAATCGAAGTTTGCATAAAATTGTGAGCTTTAATAATTGATGATGTCTCTTTTCGTAAAAACTTGCATGTCAAAATTGTGAAGTTCTTTAGTTTTGATTGTATAATCATGACATCTTTCGTTTAGAGAAGTCGTTTATGAACGATCAATTTCTTAATAATCGCAATCTAAACGTACCCACTCATTTAGGGTACCTTTGAAAAAATCTAATGTGATGAATTCTGGATATGATACTATTTCTAGATCTTCTAAATCACTTACTCCAAAAGTCCAGCATAGAATGGTTAAATAGGGAAATACAGTATTATGTTACCTTATATATAATGGACAGATTGAAATTTTAATTGAAGAGCTGCTTTAACCATTATAATGTAATCAAACTTTTGAAAAAGTTTTGAGTATAGGCTCCCATAACGTTTAATCATTACCATACATTTATTATATATTTCAAGACTAATTGAACACATTTTCAAAGAATTCTTTTGATGTTGGTTGTGATTTCTATATCTGAAATATCACTCTTATAGGAGGCTCTTATTAAACTAGTTTAAAATACAGGTAGTGCTGATAAATATTTTCAATATATTATTTTTTCATATATAATTCGCCCACACCAGGAAAAAGTATCGGGTGTTTTTTTTTGAAGAAAAAAGAAGCAGTTGACTCAAAATATGGCAATTTGATTTAATGCTAAAATGCTGCATAGTTTTAATTATTGGAACTTCCAAAAACTCCATAATGTTACAATCACTTTGATTTTGAAGTATAGGCAGTTGAACCATCACCAAATAATTCCCAAATGGAAAATCACCTCATATTATAGGTCTCAAATCAAAATCCTCTATCCTAACCCTAACCTTAATCGAAATATAAAAGAAAGATTTTTATAGAATCAAGCCTCTTAAACAAAGTTTAGAGAATTGATACCTATGAATTTGCTTAGAGTAAAATTAGACGAGCTAATCTAAACAAAGCTTCCATAATTCATTAATTAAATGCCTTAATAAAATAGCATGTTTTGACTTTAGATTTGAATTGATCCAGTGAGGTTATTGATCCTAAATCTTTTGGTAGCAAACTGAAGACAGTAGGACTTGCAACTCAAAGAGATCATTCATCATACTTCGTTCTCGAATGCGGAGTATTAAGAAGTACCATGGCAGCTGATTGCAGATTTCTTGACCCAAGATGTAAATTGATAAAATTTGGAAGACAAATCAGCTTCAGAACATTTTCAATGTTCCTACCAGCAGACCTATTTAAATCAATGTATTCATGCATAGCAACCAATGTAGACTTTTCAAAACATTTTAAATGTGGTCATTGCATGAAATTTACACATAAAATCTGCACAGTCACTTTTTAATCGTCTGTAAATAAAGTAGGAATAGTTGAGCATTTGGCCGGTAATAGTAAATACCGGTTTTTGACCGATAAATTTTAAGTACATTTTATATTTAGTATATATAGATGCCTACATATATATGTTGCTTCAATGCTAAGCTTCTTTATCATTTTATGAAAAAACAACAATAATTTTAATTGAAAATAGTGCTGTGTATCACAATACAAATTAATCGGATCAACCGGACCGGGTTTTTTATTAACTTAACCAGTTTTCAACTGGTTTTAACAGGATATTTTAAATTAGCGTTTGCATAGTGACATATATCTATTTTTGTATATTGTATATTAGTGAAAACAAATTAAATTGTAATGAATATATAGATAGGTTAGTTGATAGAAAATGCATGGAATTTTTTATGGATAAGAAAACGAAATCGCATCTTTATGCATAAACCATGCTTAATTTTTCAGAAAGTGAGTTTGCTTTTACTGTGTAAGTCTATATTGCATATGCCTGTAATGCTTAAGTTTAATGAAATATTTCTGTTTTTGTATATTAGATATTAGCGAAAAATAAAAATTTCATAGCTGAACCTTGTCAATGATTACTTCAGTTTACCTGAAGCCTAAATTCAATGGTATCTGAAAATTAATGTTCTCAGTTTCATTTTGTCAAAACATTTCTTGTCATTAATTACATCACTTTGCTCAAATCCTAGAAATCAAAAATAAAAATTCCGTCAAAAAATTAACCTTCTCAATTTAGTTTTGTCAAAAATATTTCGTCACTATATGGTGTCCAATAGAATCCACTGATTTCCACATGATGTTACGAGAACTTCAAGGTAGCACGTAGGGACCTCCTTGCCGCGGTTTCTTACTACTTCAAACAACTAATGACGACTCGTATTTTTAAAAATTCAAATTTATAGTCCTGATACAAAGAATATTTGAGAAAGGTTTCGTTTTATTATCAATTCAATCCAAACCTAAACCCTCAAACCCGAGAAGCTAAAAAGACAAGTTTAAATAAAATCAAGTAGGATCTAAATATATTGGTGATAAGAATGAATGACGAGAAAATTCTTTCACTAGGTATGCTTGTTGCAGGAGTGGCGAAGCAAGTTGACAACAAGCTGACAACAAAAGGGGACTTATCAGAGTTTCAACTGGGTCACCAAGTCGTCGGCTCAGGGATTTGTTGGCGGATGGCTGGGCAGAGTAACCAATTTTTTCCTTAAGGCTTCCGGATTTACTGAGTCACGGGATCATACTTAGATAAACAAATGATTGAAATATCTTTCACAAAAGGAACCCATCTCAATAAATTTAGGATCATTTTGGACCGGTGGTATACCGATACCGAAACTAATACCGCGTATTTAGAAAAAATACAGATAACGCAATATCATGCCAAAAATCGATCGTTATTCTTTGCAAGTCTACGGGTCAATGTTTGTAGTGTGAAAAATTGTAATATTTCTGACTGAGTTGAAGTCTAAGATATGGCAAGTTGGAAAATTTAGGAAATTTCTTAAGAAGAAAGATCTATTAATAATGTAGTTACAATTATATGTTCGAATAGGGTACAAAACGTTTTTATAAATACCTTTCACAAAAACGAGCTATATTTACACATTTTCTCAAAAAAATCAAATTTATCTATGTGCTCATGTAGGTTAAAGTGCACTTACTTCTTTGTAATGCAATGATCATGATTATGAAATTCATATCCTTATTAATTTCTTTAAAATCAATACCACTTTTAACTAGAAGTCGTTAGATATGCGAAATAGTTCTCTTTCTAATAATTTTCAAAAAAATTACAGGGCACTCTCCGTAAAACATCTCATGGCATAGCTGATAACAGTTAGAATGGTTCTATTGATTGCGGGTCGAGCTGTGGGCGCAAATGGTCGGTCTACTTGCAGCTCTGACTCTGTACCAAAGGCAATTCATATTTATCAAACCTTAGTCACGCTGATTTGCAAGAACTCTGAGGGCGGAAATGAATTTAGTGACAGAATATGTTTATCCGGGATTTTAGACACAACGTCGCCAGTGTTTGGATAATGAATATGAATACAAATCGTAACGTTTATTACTTAGCTTTACAAACATTGGATAGAAGTTTTACTCATTGCCTTTTTTGAATATCGAATGTAATTTTCATCGGTTCATCATGAATGAAATTTCATAGTTGTTATTTTACAAATTTCCATTAGTTGCTTATTTCATAAGTTGAGTAAATGAATTTTTCAATAACAATTTAATTTGTACATTGTATGCATATGCCAGACAGTTTCTTATAATACAAAATTTATAACTACTAAAGAATTTACTTCTATTGCTGAGGATATTCATATATTTCAAAATTTCAACAGGCTGCTGTATTTGAATAGTAAGTTTGCTGAATACTGTAGGGTTTCACTTGTCTCTTGTCTTTTGAAACTTTTATACCGCCGGGCTCTAATAATCATTGAATTACAGAAATATGATATGTGCTTTAAATAGTTTCAATGGTTTCGGAAGTTTTTTATGTCGATTTTCGTTTGTTTCTGTAATATGGACAGTGCCACTTTTGACTTGCTTTACTTTGTATTCGAATCCGAATATCCATGGAATATATTTGCAAATCCGAATCCAAAACATCTAGTCCTCGCCACCCCCAAGAGTTTCCTGTAAATTTTCGATTAGCTAAATCAAAAGAATGTTTGGTAATAAAATAAAAATTTTATGAACTTAGGCTATGAAGCTCATTTTTAGGGTCTATATTTTCAATATTTTCAAAAATTTTCTCCACACTAATGGTTAGGCACTTGATCAAGACTAAGACGTCCCCTCGTCAGAAAATCTCGTGAATGCCCCTATTCAGTGACAACAAACTGTTCCTGTACTGTACAGAAAGTCTTCGATGAATTTCGGCCCCTGGTACACCTTCTGACGGCAAAAAACGAATCACTGAATGTTGATCTTCTTTGGTGCAAACAGGAAGTGGCGCAGCCATGGTTAACGGCATGACAGCCACAATAGAACTGACCTAGTAGTGGCTAACCTGTGCAGGCATAACAACAACAAAACCAAGCATTGCGTCATCTACGCTTCACGACACTACTACCAACATAACAAGAAATATAATTACATTGCTGATAATAGTTGACTTACCCTCGTAATATATGTACTATATCATTCATTCCAAAAATATTATATATATATATATATATTAATACTTTCTCAAAAAGACGAAATATTCCAAAAAAGATAAAATCACTTTATCAGTATTTCATGATTTGTCAAAAAATGAATGGATTTACATAGCTCGACTTGACAAAGGAAATGGAATAGTTATTACTGATAAGACGAAATATATTGAAAAGATGAATGATATTTTGAAGGATAGATCTAAGTTTGTTAAACATATTAAGAACAAAAAGGTTAAGAAACAAGAGTTGATTTTTGAAGAAAAAAAATTTAACAAAACATTAATAAAGTTAGTCCATAACAAATAATTACAAATGGAATTATATAGGGAGTTTCATAGCACAGGATGTCCACCAAGTAGAATGTATGGCCTCAAGAAAATTCAAAAGAAAATCAAAGACCCACCATTTTGGCTAATTTTATCAATTCTACAACTCATCAATTATCAAAGTGGCTTGATTCATTATTAAAGAAATATATTCCATCAAAATATATATTACAAGACATATTTGACTTTTTAAATAAATTTGGTGACTATTTTGACAAAAACAAAGACAATAAAAATATATGGCGAGCTTTGATGTAAAATCACCATTGACAAATATCCCAGTGAAGAAAACAATAGACCACATACTAAAGCTTATTCCACAAAATGACGTATCCATTTCTCATAAAACCTTAAGGAAATTATAAAGCAATATAAAGCAATAGATGGCATGACGATGGGCTCACCATTAGGCCATAGTATGGCATGTTTTGCAATGGATATTTTAGAAAGCAAAATTGAATCGTTATCAACAAAGCTAAAGTTAAGAAAACATCTGAATTTTTTTAGCAACAAAGATCATATCAACAAAATGCTGGTTTCCTCCATTATATATAAATACCAATGCAATGTGAAGAGTGTAATCTTTCTTACATCGGAGGAACCTAAGAGAAATTTTGAAACCAGGATCAATGAACACCTAAGACGGCATTTAGAACGTGAAATATATTTGCATAGTCATCAAGCAATTAAAGACAATTTCGAGAACTTACTTAGAACCAAGAATACTAAATATGCCGAAAATCTGTATTTATAAAATACGCTAATAAGAACGAACTAATAATGAACAATCAACTAAGCTATAACAACTAACTGAACATATTTTAACACCATTTAATTTAGTAAGTGTAAAATTTTATTTCTACGTATTTGTACTGAAGATGATTAAAAATCTATGCCTTAGAAGTTTTCAATTATAGCAACTGTACATACCTCATATTTTTGACACCAACTCAAAAAAATGATATTTTTGCACGTGAATATTATCCTCAAAACAAAACATGTTTCTGTAAATTTTAGTATGTTGAAAAAGTTATTCACGTGATGAATAATTAGAGAATCTGTTTTTGTATTATATGGTTATATCCAAGTATGGACGTGGGCACAAATTTTGGTACCCAACTCAACTCACTTCAGTACTCACAGTCACCCACACCCTTAGCTAACAAAAATTATACCCGCACCGGACATGCAGATTACCACGGTTTTCCCCATGGCAAAGTATTTTATACTACAAAATAGATCACCGTTCAGTATGCATAGTACTATGGTTTACTACAGTGTAGTTGTTGACTTTGTCTACGTAATGTATCATAAATACACTTTTGCATAGGACATGAAGACGACACTGAAATATCAGACTAGCATGCTCTGAATGTAGAAGAATACACTACTTGATATTCCATCTAATTTTTCATGTCTC
This sequence comes from Hofstenia miamia, assembly GCA_900660155.1. Taxonomy (NCBI): domain Eukaryota; kingdom Metazoa; phylum Xenacoelomorpha; order Acoela; family Hofsteniidae; genus Hofstenia; species Hofstenia miamia. Next base: position 1,097,129 of record CABFPE010000250.1, read on the forward strand.
ATTTTGATATATTGATCACATCCGGAAAATAAAACTTAAAATCATGCTCGCACTTTTCAAATTAGTTACCCAACCCGTGTGGATGTGGGTCTACTCGCAACTCACATGCGCATACCCAACACACGTCCACCCTTTGCTTATATGTTTGCTAAACTAATGTTTTACTCGTGGGTGAAATTTCATTCAATAGGGTTATTTACGTTAATATCTGGCTGGAAATTTATATTGCAGATGTGCGATTGCCTCATTGCGGCCTGGAAACTGCTCTTAGTTCGGCATGAAAATGCCTTGAACTGCCTGGAAAATAGTAAGTTGCAATGCGCGGACACCCTGTACTGAGGCCAGCTCAAAAAATTAATTTTTAGGAATTTTAAAAGACCTATGCAATAAAATTACAACATAATACACATGAGTTATTGTAATTAAAAGTTAGAACGCATCTGATTTACTGTTAAAAAATTCATTCATAGTGTTTGTAATCCGGGTATTTTTAAAATTTATTTGATAAACATCCCGGGATATTTTGGGTGAATCCCGAGTTTTTTCACAACTAAAATTATGGAAAATGCTAAAATTGTCAATATACATAATATAATTAATAAGTTATCAAAGAACGAAATATAATTATTTTATTCAATTTCTGTTTTATTAAGAAAGGGTCCAATGGGCCAGAAATTTTCTTTGCAACTATTTCAATGCAGTTCAAGCTTGTACCTTGCCATTTGATGTATGGAATTTTTCTAGTCCAGTATCAAATGAGGGATATATATATATATATATATAT